>VXBN01013305.1:623697-646325 GCA_013397395.1 Sinosuthora webbiana
GACCTGGGTTTTTTTTTCTCCCTGTAAATGTGTGTTTAGCCCTGTTATGAAGCCCTGGGAGATGACGGAGGGGAGTTAAAACTGAAAGGAAGCCCGAGTTTCAAAGCCAGCCCTGCACGCCTTGGTCCACCGGGTGCTCAGCGTGCCCGGACTCGGTGGTTTTTGTGGGTTTTATGATTTTCTCGGTCCCCGCTTCCTCAGTTTCAGCAGGCCGGGGTTGAGGCAGTCTCCATTGTTTTTAAATGAACCGCAGAGATCGCAGGCTGAGGTTGGATGGGGCTCGGGGCAGCCTGGGGTAGCGGAAGGTGTCCCTGCGGCTCGGGCTGGAGCCGGGAGAGCTTCGGGGCCGCTCCCAACCCGAGCCCTTGTGCTGTCCCCTGGATCCGCGAGCCCGCTCTTTCCCGAGCGCTTGTTTTCCCGGTCCGGGCACCGTGGGATGAGATAACTGTCCCGCCAGGCAGTTGTTGTATAAAATCCCTGCGGAAGCGAACGCTGCAGGTCCTGCCCATGACTCAGCCTGGTGAGGTCACCTGGGACGCGCGGCGCTGATGCCACAGCCCCGTGCTCCTGGGGCTGGGCACACCACCACAAACACACACACCGAAAGTGTGCCTCCGTTTAGTTTTGTTGGTCTTTGAAGACAAGCCGAGACTGAAATGGGTTTGTTTGCACAATAAAAAAAGCAAATAAATTTATTGCTGGCGCCTTGTGGGGTGCACCAGATTTTAACCGTAAGTTGTAAGGGTTTATTAATAAAAAGTAATTAATAATAGGAATAACCTCATTCCGAATGAAAGTTACCGTCTGTATTGATTTACCCGGAGGGAGACTACTTATTTGTATCACTTGGAAAGTAAAAGTAGGGAGAGGAGGAATGTTTCACTTACTGGAGGGAGGCAGTGAAATTCTAATGGAGAAAATGAAATATCTCCATGATAACTTGAGAACTTGACGTGTATGGAATGACAGCGTTTTTCTGGCTGAACTTTGTGACTTTGGGATTAGCAGCGTGAATTCTGTTTGTATCTTGGATTCCTGTGGCCATTACCATCTTGTCATTCCCAGTTTGTAAGGACAACATTCCCAAATAAGTGCTAGCCAGGATATGTGGATTTCCTTGATCGTTCTCATAGAGAGATACGAGCCCTGCCTGATGCAACCACAGCACAGTTGTGGGTGCTTTGGGTTTCTTTTTTTTCCTGTGTGGTTTTTCCGATGGGTTTGGGGTTGGTTTGTTTGTGTGCTGACACGGGCGGGGTGTGCCGCTTTCTGCCGCACCGGGACGCTCCGCGGCGTCACCACCGCATTTACACAGGACTTAGAGGTGCCTTAAGTGGGTGAATTGCTCCGTTTTACCGTGTAAATCACCGCGTTCTCACCTCTCCCCCGCGCTCTCTGGCAGATCTGATGCCTTCCTTCATCCGCCACGGTCCGACCATTCCCAGACGAACCGATCTCTGCCCTCCCGACCCGGCCTCCTCTGCCTACTCGCCCGGCGGCGGCGATGGGATCGTGTCCAGGAACCAGAGCTTCCTCCGGGCGCCGGTGCAGCGTCCCCCTCACGAGATCATGAGGCGGGAGAGCAACAGACTGTCCGCCCCGTCCTACCTGGCCCGGAGCTTGGCCGAGGTGCCGCGGGAATACGGCTCCTCCTCTCAGTCCTTCCTGTCCGAGGGCGGCCCCGCGCTGGAGAACGGCGACGCCGGCGCCCGCGGGTATTACTACGAGCATTTCTACGACGCGCAGAGGAGGCGGCAGCTGAACGAGCGCCTGCACGAGGACTACAACAGGTATTATGAGCACAACAGTGACCTTTTCCAGAGGATGGCCCAGAATCATGGGAGGCACGCTTCAGGTAAGCGTTCGGCCTTGGTTTTGGTAAAAAAAAAAAGAGGATTTTAGTGAAAGTTTGGGGGTTGTGTTTGAGGTGTGTGGGACGGGGCTGCTTTTACACGGCGTTTCTGGGGAGTTGGGATTGAGGGTTTGTTCGCTCACGTATCCTGAAAGGAACAACAGACTTCAACCAGCATTGTTTTCTTAAATAAATGCAGTAAGGTCAAGCAAGTCTTGGGGTTTTTAATACCATCTGTATGTACATATGGTCAATATATTGCCCTTAGAACATCATGTAAAACTGAGAGATGAAGCCACAGACACCTTATTTATAATGTATCTCACATCCGTTGCTGGCTAGCAAGGAATTTTATTCATGAGTGGACATCTCCTATTTTCATGATGTAGAGAATAACCAACAGCTCTAAATTACAACATTATTATTGTTATTATCGTTAAATTTTAATTATCATCTTATTATTTAATTTCATTGTTTGACCTCAATAATTAAAATAATTCCTTATAAATAGTCAACTGGAGGAATGACTGGTTTGTGTAATTAGCAAATGGGCATCTAATTAGTGTTAGAATTCACTTCCTAATCCTTGACTCCTTTCTTTTAGCTGTTAAAATTGTTGGTAAAAATGCCTGTTCCCCCCTTAGTTTCACTGGAACTTGCCTTTGTTTCCTAAAACAAAACAGCATAAGAAAGAAGAATCCATTAAATATTACTTTTCTGAAATAGTTGCCTCTGTATTTATCCAAGGAGGAGTTTGAAACAAACATTTCTAACCTGTAAATAAGGTACCTTCAATATGAAATGTCTTGTCACTAGTAATCTGCAAACAAAATAGTAATTAGTATCTAATAAAATAAATCTCCTGTGTAAAACCAGAAATCTGCCAGGAAGAACATCAGCTTTTAATGCTGCTGACCTCGTGTGTGGGATTAGAACCTGTCAGTGCTTTGAGTTTTCTTCACCTCAGAAACACTTCCATGAAACATGGAATCCTGCTGAAGGAAATCCTGAAATGCTGGGGTTTAAAGCCTGCTGCTTCAATCCTCCTTTATTTTTCTAAATGTTAATATATCTCTGATCTACCTGGATTTGGTGTGCAAAGCCTGCATCTCTGCCAATTAGCGCTCATCCAGCAGTCATTAAACATTTATTTGGTGCAGGTAACAAGCACTGGGAGAGTGTGCTGGGATATTTTAGGGAGGAGGAGAGGATTTCACAAACCAACCCATCAGTTTAACCTTCAGAATTAAAACAGCAACTGTGTCTGCTGAGGAGAAATGAAACTCTAGCTTGGAAGTGGAGTTTCATACATCACATTTTTAAAAGGAGCTCCACAGCTGTATTTTGTAATAAGTTGTAGCAACATCTTCCTAAATAGATTTTTTTTTCCTGCTGATTGTTGACCTGTGGCCCCTTAGCCCTGGAAATCATAAAGGAGCTGCTCCTGATTGCTTGGTTTGGTCATTCACTCTCATGCTTTAACAGTTCATACTTTGAACACATTCTACACAGGTTTTGTGATGGGTGAGTATTTAATCTCATGCACTCTTAGGGAGAGACAAAGGTGAGCCTTTCAATTGCCAGTTTTCCCTTTCCTCCTTTATTTTTTTTCCCATCTCCATATGAACTCTTAAAGTCCTCTTTTCCTTTTTCTTAAAGAATTATGTGGCCCCAAATAAGAAAATTTCAGATTTTGTTACTTCCTTCATCTCACCATTAAGCTTTTTTTTTTTTTTATTTGAACCATCCATTGCCTTCCCACCTTCAGTGTTTTCCTTGAGTTACCCAAATCTCTCTGTAATTCCTTGTTTCTTCTCCTTCCATTTCCAGAGCCTGTTGCTTTCACTATCTTTGTCTAAATTACTTTTCTTTACTCATCTCCATTGTTGTTTTTTTCCACTGAGATGGCAGAATTGCCTGCAGTCCCAAATGAAAAGTCGGGGTTTTTCAGCTGGAGTTTGTAAATGCTGCCTTCTCCCCTTTCCCTCCAAAGGTTCCCCTTGCTCAGTTCTGCTGTGTTTTGGGTGCATTCCCCAGGAAATGTTGCCTGGTGAACACGAGCTCTTCCTGCTGTGCTGATATTTTCACGGTGGTCACGCTGAGGTGATTTTTGGGAGCAGTCTGGAAGTTGAAGAGGTGCCTGTGAATTTCAGCTTTCATCCAAACCCGAGATTCTGCTCTTTGTAATTTGGACAGAAGTTGCAAACACGTTCTAATCGAGACTTCCAAGTGTTCAGCCAAGTCTTTGGGGCAGTGCTGTGGTTTTCCAGCAGTTGTTGTTTCAGCATTGCCATGTCCTTCCTTCCACGGGCATTTCTCCTTCAAGTCACGTTTTCTCTGCCATTGTCATTCCCTTCTACCATCTCCTCCCTTCCATATTTTCATTCACTTTGTTTCTAATTAGCAACTCAGTGCTGCTGCTTTTCCTGACCCCTATTTTCAGTTCAGTCCTGACCCCTATTTCCTAATTTTACACGTTTACCTACCTCTGTGGCATTTCTTAAGTTTTTAATTTTCTTTTCTTTTTCTTTTTTTTTTAATTATTATTAGTAGTAGTATCCTTTTCAAACTTTTAATTCTAAGAGACTTTACCTGTCTTTCCTCGCCATCTCTTTCCTCTCTTCTAGGTTAAAGTTTTGGGGAGGTCTGTGGTTGAAGTTATACCTTCAGTGTAGATTGGAACTAACTTGTAAACCAAGACCTCAGAGTTATTTGTACCTGTGTGAGCGGGTAAGCTGAACCATTCTTCTGTGTCTATGAAAATTGCTGAGCTTGAAATCAACACTGTAAAGGCACTTGGCTGGTGGTGGATTTGTCAGGAGGTCGCTGGGATGTCACAGGAGAAAGAAAGGAAACAATTTAACAGAGAATCCAGCGTGCTTTTGGTTCATCTGTTAAGTTGTACCCCTGAAAATTTGCTGATTTGTTTAATGTTAGAGCAAATTAAATACGAATTACGATACGAAACCCATTTTAGCCATATTTTTATTTCTCTGTGCGCGTACACTTCTCTCGTTTTTAAACAAATGGCAGTTCCTGCCCTTTTCTTCTTTTTGTGCTGATTTTGCAGGAATTTTGCAGCATAATTCTCGACCCTTTCAGAGCTCTTCCTGTCCTTTCCTATTTGTGAATTTGTGCTTGCTTGGAACGGCCCATTCCCACCAACAAAAGAGGTGCTTGTGCTCAGGAAGTTCCTTCTGATGCTTTGGAGTGGGTTAGGAAGGCCTGGGACCTGCAGACCTGCCTGAACAGGAGAGTTGTTGCAACTTTTTGTTAGTTTGTTCTGACTTAACTCTTTGAAAATTAAACAATTTGTTCACTTTCTCTTCCTGCTCTTCACCCCCGCTCTGATGAGGGGAAGGGAGAGGATTTTGACATCCTGAAAAAAAGGGCTCTGAGGACAATTGGGCTAATTAAAGACAAAATATTGTTTGGTAAGATTTGTTCTTCAACACTTGGAAATTTGGGTGAAGTCACTCGTGAGGAGTTCCTGGGCTCTGAAATTTCTCTGACTTTTCTCCTCTGGTTTTGCTCTTTCCCCTTTTAAGCTGGTGATGAGATTTCTCTGCTGCCCTTCCTACCTGGCCTGGAAATCTTTGCTCCAAAGGGCTTGGACTTTTTTTCCAGGCAGAAAAAAACCCTTTTTACTGGGCTGGAAAAGCACTGACATCATTTCCAGCTCCTTTGTTCCTTCCTAAACACAACCTCTTGAGTGAAGAACACACAGCAGATTGTTCACACTTGTGACTTTATTAAGATTTTTTTAAGGGAAGGAACTTTTTGCATTGATAAAATGCACTGGGATGTGCTGCTCCAAGTTCAAATTGATAATTCAAGACCTTAAATTGAAGATCCTCTATTTTAGAAATGGAAGGAAAATTAAAGCCTCAATTTCAATATTGATATTCCTTAAAAGCCACAGCTGAACGAAAAAATACCCCGTTATCTATTATATTTATTAATTATATTAATTATATTATATTATATTTTAGTTTAAAATATTCTATATATATATTATCTGTTATAATATATTCTATTATATCACTATAAACAGAATTATCAGAGGAGGCTTGACAAGCTCAAAAGAGACCATTTGAAAAGGTTTTACAAATGCAAAAATTGAAATTAATTGTTGACCATCCTTGAGTTTTGATAGTGCCACTCCAGAGAGGGCTCATCCCTAAGCAGGGGAAAGGAGACATTTGGAAAAAGGGGATTATTTAAACAAATCTATTTCTTGGGAAAGCAGGAAGAATGAGAATTTTTATCTTGTCACAACTAAAAGAGTGTGTGAGCAGGAAAACCCCGAGAGTTCCAGTGACCAGGTCAAGTTTATCTTGTTTGAGGGATCACATCCTCCATCCCAGGAAAATCCCAGCTTTTACACCAGATGTTTGTTATAAAAACCAGTCAGCTTTTCTGTTTGGGAGACATAAATCTGGTGCCAGCTCCTAATCCAGGGAATATCCCTGGTGCTTGCAGGAAAATCCTGCTGTGAAAATGCTTTTAGGGCTCCGAGTTTACCTGGAATTTAAACAGAAAATGTCATTCCTGGCGTTTGGCCGTGGAAAAGGCAAGTCCATGAATTTAGGCTGTCTTGGAATTTTCTTCTTTGGGTTTTGCTTTGGAAAAGATCACAGAGGGATTTACTCTTCCAAGTGTTGTTTAGTCTTATTCTTGAAATTACAGGGGGGTGTTTATATATATAAAAATCTATTAAAAAGTTAATTTTCCTTTTCTCTTACTGTTCAGAACTATAGGAGGAGCTTTTTCTCTTATGTGTGTATCCATCCTCCCACAAAGGAACATCTGAGGTTTATCAGGAAAACCAACAGACAATTTCTTTTCATCTCTAAAAAATAATTTTATAGAAAAAAAAAAAGTGCAAATTGTACTAATTATTGATTTTCATGCCACAGTGGTTGATGGCTTTAAGGCCCTATGAATGTCAACATCTTAAAACTTCCAGCACAGAGAATATTCCAATATAATCTGTGATATAAAGGAAAAAATGATAGTTACAACCATCAGTTGATAAGTCTGGCCTTTGATTTCGTGTCCATGGAATATTGTTCAAAACTGGTAATTTCGACATCTGCACAAGTTTATTTTGGTGGTTTGGCTCTGCTGCTTCATATCTGAAATCAAAATGGCACAAGGAATGGAGAAAATATTTGTGATCTGGTGTGTTTTTGGTTTTTTTTTGTCCTTTGCATCTTGGAAATTAAAAATAAGCTGGCCCTGGGAGAATCCATGTGTCAGGAGAACTTCAGTACAGAGGATGGCACCTCTTCCAAATGTTGGGAAGCCTTAAACTTCAGTAAAAATAAATATCTGTGGATTTGAGGCCAGAATTTGAGGTGCAGGAACTGTAAGAAAAAATACAGGAATGTGCAAGTTTTAACAGTAAACAGAAAAACCCTGATTTTGTTTCCTCCCTAGTCAAGTTTGTGTGTTCAGATCTTTTGGCAGTGGTGATTTCACAGTCACTATTTACAGCATCCCAGAGGTTCAGTTAATTGGGGAAAAATCCTGGATTTGTTCAGCCCAAGCACAGCATTTTCAAGAAGCTGAAATGTTTCTATTTTATCCCTGGCATGAGGGGCTGAACCAGCTTTGCTCCCCCAGCCCTCCCAAAAAATCAGGAAGCCTCTAGGATGTTTCTTTTTCTCTGGAATTAAAGTCTAGGTTGTCCAATCCCAATTAAAGATGGACACAGGCATCAGCTTCCCTTTAAAATGCTGACAAATAGGTAAGTACTGACACTAGAGGAAATCCTTTAAGGCCAAACAGTTCAGAACGTGACAAGGCTGGAGAAAGATTTATGGATGAGGACAAAGCTTTAAACATCAGGAGGATGTTTGTGAGGGGGGTTTAATTTTTATTTTTTTTTTATTTATCCAGTTGGTTTGGAGCCTTCCTGTGACTTTATTTTCAATTATTATTATGTTTTGTTAGGATATAGCTCAGCCAGATTTCAGAGGAGAGAGACTCTGCCTTTCCCTTCTCTCAAAAAACAACCCCACAAAAATGTTATTCCTGATGAAAAAAAAGGAGGAGGGGGAGTATATTCCTGTCAGTAAATGTGTGGGGGGTGATTTCTGACTTCTCAAAAAGTGGGAAAAGTGGCTCCCAAAGCCCTTCTGCTGGTTCTGGGAAATAGTAACACACAAACCCTGGGGATAGTGGGATTGAACAGATGCATTTGGCCGTGGGATGGAAAGATAATTGGAATTTTCATTAGGACTAGATAGTGTTTAACTGTAGAACTGTGAGGGACTGCAGGGAACTCCTTAAAATGAATTTTAAAAGAGAATTGAATTTAGCCCAGCACATCCAGGAGGTTGAGAATTCCCAGGGATGGAAAGAAACCTGTAAAATTCTTGACTGTGTCACTGGTTTTTTGTGGCTGGTTGTCTTGGGGGTGTTTTTTTGAATGAATTTTCTATATTTGCTCATCTGGCTTTTATTTCACCCAGGTATCCCTGGGAAGGGATGGGACAGGAGCTGTTCCTGTACTCACCTCTCACCATCCAGCTGCTAGTTTGTAAAAACTCCCCGTGTGTGTTACAACAAATCACAAATTCCAAAGTGCTGGGGAGCAATCTCCTAAATTTAGTGCTGGATAAATCCCAGAAGTGTTTTGTTTCCAGGGAAAAGGTGGGAATTTCATCAGCTCTTGCACCCCAACCCTGCTTGTCCCTCCTCCTCTTGTTCTGCCTCCTCCTCTTGCTGGTCTTGACTGGTTCACCTGAAAAGCTTTGTTAGGACTCAGTGATTTTTGTGAGGAGTTTTAATTTCTGACTTTAACTCGAAGGAGAGCTGTGGGGGTTTTTTTTGTTGTTGTTGATAAATGAAGCAACCATAAGAATTCATTAACAGAAATTATAATTCCTGTAAATCTTTACCTAAACCCAGCTCTCCCTTTGCTTTTTTTTTTTTAGGCATCGGCAGAGTTGCTGCTACATCTTTAGGAAACTTAACAAATCATAGTTCTGAAGATTTACCTCTTCCTCCTGGCTGGTCAGTGGACTGGACTATCCGAGGAAGGAAATATTACATCGACCACAACACCAACACGACCCACTGGAGCCACCCCCTGGAGCGCGAGGGGCTCCCGCCGGGCTGGGAGCGCGTGGAGTCCGCGGAGTTCGGGGTCTACTACGTGGATCACATCAACAAAAGGGCTCAGTACAAACACCCCTGTGCTCCCAGGTCAGCTCACACCTCCCCTGCTCACCTTGGGGGCACCTCAGGCTGGCGGCTTGGGTTTTGTAACCAGAAGGAAAAGATAATTTATTGTGTTCCATCTGTTGGAACCCACCTGGGGAGGTGTTTTTTCTTTATCTGTTGTAACTCCAGGAGCGAGGGGGTGGCTGCCTTTCTGATAACAAGCCAGCTGTTAAAATTGGGTGGGGCAGTGTTTCTTATCTCTGCTCACCCTCCCATTACCTCCATGGGGATATCTCCTGTTAATGGGCCATCAGGGCTCACCAGTGACATCACACATGACATCACCCCAGTGTTCCTTATTTCCTGTTAATGGGCCATTAAAGCTCACCAATGACATCACACATGACATCATCCCAGTGGTCCTTATCTCCTGTTAATGGGCCATTAGGGCTCACCAATGACAGGACACATGACATCATCCCAGTTTCTTATCTCCTCCATGGGGATATCTCCTGTTAATGGGCCATTAAAGCTCACCAATGACATGACACATGACATCATCCCATTGTGAGATGCTCCACCCAAGGAGGAGGAGCCAAACCATTCCCACCTAGATAAAAAGGAGCTACAAGTGTCACCAGATATCCAGTGTTCCCATGGGACTCCCAAAGGAAGACTGGACCCATCTCTGGACCCTTGGCTCCATAGCACCATCCCTGTTTCCAACAGGACCACATCTGCCACTCCAGGAGGGCTTACACTCCAAGGGAGACTCCAGTCTTCCCTGGCAGATACCTGTCTGTCTAAACCAGGACATCCAGTTAGGAGCAAATACAACAGGCAAAAAAAGAAAAAAATCTCATTTCCAGTTTTGCCTTGTTTCAGCTTGGCTGGTTCTCAGTAAGATTTTTAGCAGAAGTTTGGGTTTTGTCTCATGTTTTTGAAGTTTAGAAGCAGGATGTTGCTCCTAAATCAAACAAAGCAGCTGTGCAGCTGTCAGTAAAACAGCAGAGTTGCTGAGGACAGAATTGAGCTGTAAACTGAAAGGAAACTTGAGCTGATGTGCCTGGAGATGCTCTGAACATCTGAAAGGTGAATTAAGGCTTGTCTGGAATGAAAATGGGTATTGCAGCTACTCGTAATTTTAGAGTGAAATAAAATTAGTACACACCAAATCCAGTGTTAATGGTTAATACACACCAAAATCTAGTAATTAATTGTCAATATGCACCAAATCCAACTGTTAATTGTTAATACACACCAAAATCTAGTAATTAATTATCAATATGCACCAAATCCATCTGTTAATTGTCAATACACACCAAATCTAACAGTTAATTAGTCAATATGCACCAAATCCAACTGTTAATTGTTGATACACACCAAATCTAACAGTTAATTAATCAATATGCACCAAATCCATCTGTTAATTGTCAATACACACCAAATCCAACAGTTAATTGTCAATATGCACCAAATCCAACTGTTAATTGTCAATACACACCAAATCCAACAGTTAATTAGTTGTCAATATGCACCAAATCCAACTGTTAATTGTGAATTTCTGCTGCTCAGCCTGTTCTGCCGGTACCCAGGAAGAGAAAGTTCTTCAGCTTGTGGCACAAAAGATAAATATATAAATTATTATATATAATAACCCTGAATACATCTGTTCTAATATGTTAAATGCTGAATTACATGGACCAACACTTTTTAAAGTGTTTTTAAACCAGCTCCAGTGCTTTGCTGTGCTCTGCTGAGTGGGGCTGAGGTGAATTCACCAAAATAGCAGCAGCGCAGGGCAACACCCCTGCTGAGGTTGCTCCAGCAGCCTTGGCAGTGCTGAATCTGTGCATAAGGTTGAGAAAGGACTGATTAATGGCTGAGTTAATGACTGCAGAGTGCCTGGAGCTGACCCCTGTCCCTGTCCCTGTCCCTCGCAGCGTTCCCCGTTACGATCAGCCGCCCCCCGTGTCGTACCAGGCGCAGCCCCCGGAGAGGAGCCAGGCCCTGCTGGTCCCTGCCAACCCCTACCACAGCGCTGACATCCCTGACTGGCTGCAGGTCTACGCCAGGGCTCCTGTCAAGTGAGATTCTGCCTTTGCTTTTGCTTCTTTTCACACTGAAATCAACAGAAAAAGTGAATTTTCACGACTGGCGGTGTTTGGTTTTTAGCTACATCGGCAGCGTGAGGGAGTTGGAGCAAATGTTTGTGAGATTAATTTGATTTCTTTCAGGCATGGCTTGAAGTGATGGCTTCTTGCAGCTCACACAACTGGCAGAGAGTGAAGGATGTGTTTTGTTTTCAGAGTATTTACAAGAGTGGTGGTGCCACGTGCTCAGAAAAATATGTGAAACATTTTTAGGGTGGAACCTTCCTCGTGTCTCTTTTATTTCTGTTTAAACAGCACAGCTTTTCCTTCACCTTTAAGAGTTTTAAATCATAGAATTATGAAATGGTTTGGGTTGGAAGGAACTTAAAAATCTTCCAGTTCCAACCTTCTGCCATAGGCAGGGACACCTTCCACTAGCCCAGGCTGCTCCAAGCCCTGGCTTTGGACAATTCCAGGGATCAGGGGCAGTCACAGCTTCTCTGGGCACCCTGTGCTTCCCCACCCTCACAGAGAACAATTTCTTCCTAATATCCAACATAAATTTACCTTTTTCCAGCTTAAAGCCATTCCCATTTTCCTTCCCTCCAACCCTTGTCCAAAGTCCCTTTCCAGCTCCTTTGGAGCTCCTTTAGGCCAAGTACTGGCTGATATCTATATCTCTATTCCTATATTTCTGTTCAAGAAATTGAATTAAAAACTAAGGGGTAATAAAAAGCCATTTTGTCAAATAAAAAATTGTTACAGGAACAAGGAGTCTCCTCCAAAAAAGGGTTTGAGTCAGCATAAGGAAATGAGATTTTCTAATGGGGTCAGCTCTGCAGAACAGCAACACTGAATAGAAAGCAATAAAAACCCAAAAAATGGTTTAATAATTATTAAATCATGTGCTGTTCATAAGTAGAATATGGAGAAACTCAGTTTTACAGCAGCGAGGTCAGTCTGTAACTGCAGATTCAAGCTGTGGTGTTCAGTGACTGCCACTAAAAAAAAATCCTCTTTTTCTTTTTATTACCTGCTCCTAGGAACTGCAATTTGAATGAGTTTTATTGCTTCTTGTGCCTGCTGGGTTTGCCAGCAGCCCATAAAGATTGAAATTGCCCTAAACTCCCCCAGTGCACTGAGGCTCCACGCTCAGTTCCTGTAGGATTTGTTTCCTAGAAATACTCCCAGGTTTTGGCTGCCAAACCCATTCCTGTATTTAGGTCTTTGTTTTACATCTTTTATTGACATCCAGACAATGTAAATTGAAATAGTTCAGCCTCTCTGTTGTTTGGATTATTTTGGATATTTTCTTGAAATTTGAGAAACAAACAAATGAAACAATTCATCAGGGATTTCTTTGTATCAAGTAGGCTGAGACATATTTTTAAACTTTAAATTTTCAGCACAGTTTAGCACTGAAATCATTGGTTTTATTTTGTCATGATTTGATATTTAGCCCTGGCACTGTAAATCAATTCAGCTGTAAGGCCCAGTTGTTTTTGTTGAGACAAGTAGGTAATTATGGAAAAAATAAGGAATGTTAGGTTTTGTTTAAATAAATTCCTCTAGAGCAGAAGAATTAGGGTTAGAAAAAGGCTGGTAGAGAGTCCAGTAGGTGTTAACCAAAATAATCTCTATTTATAGGAAAAAATTCCTTCCTGTGAGGGTGGGGAGCTCCTGATGAGTGGGAAAGGAGAAGGAGGGAAAGGTGGAGTCCATGAGGAAACCTTCAACCTTCCCTGTGTCAATACAGAGCTCAAACTCCAAAGAGCTGCAATTTATTATTTCCACGTTTTTCGAGGGGAAAAAAAATGATTTTTAACAATGCAGCCCTGTCAGGATTAGAAGCTGTTCTTTAGGAATTTATAGAAGCTGTGATAAGTTTTAATGAAATCCTTGAAATTCCTCAGAGCATTTTTGGGAGTCACCTGCACGTCCTGGTGCTTCTCTGATGCCTCTGGAATGTGACCTTTCAGTGGGGAATGTGGTTTATTTCCAGAAATTCTCTGATATTTCAGCCTCCACGGAGGTGAATCCATCTTCTCCTGTGCCTCAGCTGCACCAAATCCATCATTCCACGAGTTTCTCCAATTCTGGAATACCCAGAGCAGTTTCCAAGCTCAGGAAATCAGATTGTGGGTGGATTGTGTGAGGGGAAGGCAGGAAAGGAGGGTACAGCAATGAGGGTGGAACCTCATCAGGGTTTGCATTAAACATCTATTGTGGATTATTGCTGCTAATTAACCCAGAGGGGTTAATTGGAGAGGCCAAGGGCACTCCTTACAGCTGGATTGGGAACAGCAGACTGGGAGGGAAGGCCAGCAGTGTCCCACCTTGTGGGAGGGACCTGAGCTGCTGAAATGATTCATTTTGCTGTGTCACTCTGATTTTAACAGATGTTTTACAGTCAGTATTCCAGGTGTGTTGTGAATGGAATTGCTGCTCAGTGCTTCCACAATGCATTTCCATAGAATCCCAGAATGGTTTGGTGTGGGAGGGACTTTAAATCCATCCCGTTCCCCCATGCCATGGTCACACCTCCCACTGTCCCAGGGTGCTCCAAGCCCTCCCCAGCCTGGCCTGGGAGACTTCCAGGGATCCAGGGGCAGCCACAGCAAATCTGGGCACCCTTCAACCCTCTCAGGGAGCAATTCCTTCCCCATCTCCCATCCATCCCTGCCCTCTGGCAGTGGGAAGCCATTCCCTGTGTCCTGTCCCTCCATCCCTTGTCCCCAGTCCCTCTCCAGCTCTCCTGGAGCCCCTTCAGGCCCTGCCAGGAGCTCTGAGCTCTCCCTGGAGCTTCTCCTCTCCAGGTGACCACCCCCAGCTCTCCCAGCTGTTTCCCTGTGCTGGTTTATCCCGGTCACTCGGGAATCTCCTGTATTCCTGGATTTCTTTGGCGTGTCAGGAGGGATCGTCCCATTTCCCCGTGACATTCCTCCAGCTCATTCCCTGGTGACTTCAGCGCTGAAGAACAAGCTTTAAATCCCCTCAAACGCTGCAGTTTGAAAGCTCATCACCCTCAGGAACGGGGATATTTGGGACTGAAAGGAGGCGGTGCCGAGCACAGAACCGCCCAAACCCCTCCCGGAGACAAACCCCCCCCTTGTTCTGTCCCCGCAGGTACGACCACATCCTGAAGTGGGAGCTGTTCCAGCTGGCCGACCTGGACACGTACCAGGGCATGCTGAAGCTGCTGTTCATGAAGGAGCTGGAGCGCATCGTGAAGCTGTACGAGGCGTTCCGGCAGGCGCTGCTCTCCGAGCTGGAGCAGCGCCAGCAGCGGCAGCAGTGGTACGCGCAGCAGCACGGCGCCAACTACTGACCGCACACACACACACACTAACTCGGAAAGGAAAAGTGCTTTTTTTTTGTTTTGTTGTTGTTTTTTTTTGGGTTGGAAAAGGCAGCTTATTTTTGTTGACGTTGCACCTTTATCCTCTTTGAGTATTTTTCTACGTGTATTATGTGTTGTTTGTAAAAAAGAAAAGGAAAAAAAAAACAAAAAAAAGGCGGAGATTTGTTTGTTAATCTTTTTTTGTTTGTTTGTTTGTTTTCCGTGCCGGGAGTAGTTACTTCTATCCTGAGAAACCAGCAGTTCCATCGGTTCCCTTGATCTTTTTCCTCCCAGTCAGCTGCAGTATTAAAAGCTGACTATGTATTTTTATTTTTTTTTAAGGCCAATAGATGCAACTGTCGTGTCCTGGCTTCCAAACGTTGTCCAAGTGCAGATGCCTCGTGCAGGCTGTTTCCCTCGGGGGATTTGGGATCCCTCTCCTGAGAGAGCTCTGCTCTTTGTTTACAGCTTTAATGTACAGAACCAACCCCGGGCCTGTTCACTCACACCAGGAGCTGATTTCACCCTCTGGATCCGAGCCTGAGTTGCCTTATTTTTTTACTTTAGCTCCTTAGTACTCCAGATTTACTCCTCATTTTCACACAGATTACTCACAGGGGGTACATTTGTACCTTCCTAAAGACCAAGATCTCTTAAGCAGAGTGGTTTTGATCCTGCATTTCCCAAAACCTGACCCGCTCCAGTGGCATTTGTCTGAGCCACTGTGTCACCCCACGGGGAAAATCAGGGATGCAACAGCAATTACTGTTTTCATTAATGAGCTTTTGTCTTAAAGCTCCTCACTTTTGGGGAAAATTTTTAATTGTTACCCTTTCCAATAATTCCATTTCGTTCATGAATTGTCCTGGTATGTTATTTATGGGTTCTTTTCAGTGCAATAAACACTGCAGACAAAAAAAGTACATTTCTTGTAAATCCTCTGAATTCAATAAAAATCATTTTGTTCGATGAATGAAGGGTGTGTGTGACTCGTTTGTGGCCTTTTAGAACATCAGATAAATCGTTCTCACCAGCAGTAAAAGCCCCATGGGTTTGAGATAATCAAAGCTCTTGAGCTCTGGCTCTGTCAGTGGGTGAATGACCCTCAAAACACCAACTCTGAAATCCCAAATCAAACCAAACATGGAAAGAAAAAAACAGGACAAGCTCTTGCCCAGGTAATAAAGAACTTTTCCCTGCAGAACCGACTTCTTAGGAACCAAAAGCAAACTTTAATAGTCCTGACAATAAAAGAATAGAACTGTACCACACGTCCTATGCACTATCATGGATAAATATGTACAGAAATACAGTGAAACTTCCTCCAGCACAGCTACAAAGTGACACTTTGTGCAGACAAACAGAAACGGCCGCGTTCCTCACAGCACCGTTAACAGACCATTAGCAGAAGTGCCCTTACAGTGTCTGATAAAGCAAGTTAATACATTTTAATTATGTTTACGTAATTAAACAGTTAAACGAAGGGAAAAAAAAAAAAAAAACAAAACAAACGTGGTTACATGTTATAACTTCTTCAAGTACCTGAAATAAATCGGCTTTTGGATAAGCTTCGGCTTTTTTTTAGTTGCGGTATCACGTAAATTATCGTTTCCTCAGTGGTGACTAATTAAGAAGGGGGGGAAATAAGGCTTCATAAATGAGCTGGGAGTCGCTGGCTATGACGAACCAAAGCTCTGGGCTGCGGCAGTGCCGTATGTACACGGGGACAGGACACATCCATGCCGGCCCTGCCCCGGCCGGACCGCTCCCCCTGCTCCGGGCGGGCTCGGGGACGGACACGGGCTGAGGGGGGCGATCCGAGAGGAGCCGTCCGTGCCTGGGCCGCGCACGGCTGGAGCTCGCCGGGACTGCGCCTGTGGGATCGCTCCTTCCTCCCTACACCTTCTTCCTGTCGGAGCCCTCGGCGGGCTCGGCTCGCGGCGCGGGGAAGGCGTGGTGGTACAGGTGTCTGTGGGTGGCGGCCGCGCTGTACAGCTTGTACAAGGCCTGCGGAGAGACACACGGTCACTGCCCGGCCCCTTCCCACAGCCCGGGAATCCCAAACCTCGGGAACCCCGATCCCAGGGAATCCCAAAGCCCGGGAGTCCCGATCCAGCCCAGCCCACACTGCATGTTCTGCCCACCAGCGCGGTTGGGTCAAGTGTCCAGCACACAAAGGGCTCCAGCTCACGGGTTTAGGAGCTGAGGGAAGGGCTGGAGCTGTGCCAGGGGAGGTTTAGGCTGGATTTCAGGGAAAGGTTCTTCCCCCAGAGGGTGCTGGGCACTGCCCGGGCTCCCCAGGGAATGGGGACATTCCCAAAGCTGCCAGAGCTCCAGGAGCGTTTGGACAGCACTGCCAGGGATGCCCAGGGTGGGATTGTTGGGGGGGCTGTGCAGGGACAGGAGCTGAACTGTCTGATCCCTGTGGGTCCCTTCCAGCTCAGGACATTCTGTGACTCTACAATTCCAATTTTTCAAGCACCCCATCCCCCTCGAGCTGTATTAAATCAATATTTGGACTATGACTGAGGCACTGGGGGGTGTTTTTCCCTGCCTGTTTCACACAGTTTTGATTCCTGCAGCCTCAGCGTTGGCTTTACCCCTCCAGGCAGCTCCATAATTGCATCAGCCCGAGGGCTGGGGGTGGGACAGGTCATCGTGCCCATCATTTTTCTGCAGATGATGAGGATTTTTTCTGATTTTATCATTTTCTGTTTGTTCTGGAGCCAGATCAGGCTCAGAACAGGCAGGAGCGGCTCCGGGGCTGCGCTTCCCACATGGAACCGATGGCACAGCAGCCCCAGGGCTGGGAGCAGCTCTGATCCCACGGGGTGACAGGTGAGTGTCTTGGGTCCCAGTGCAGGCTGTCCCCAGCAGTGTGTGTTCTGTCACCAGCTGTTAAACCACCTGGGGCCGTGTTCTTTATCCCTTCCAGGACCCATCCTCCCCCCAGGGGATCTCTGCTGTCCATGGGCCATCCAGGCTCACTGCAGGGCTGATCCAATCCCATCATCCCACGGGGAGAGGCTCCACCCAGGGGGAGGAGCCCAGCATTCCCGCCTGGATCAAAGCTGGCATTGAGAACAGCAGCACAGCCTGTGTGCACTGGATTCCCAGAGGGAGAGCGGCCCCATCTCAGCACCACTGGGCCCTTCTCCAGGATCATCTCTGCTCCAGCAGAACCACATCTGTCACTGCAGGAGGGCTGGACTGGGCTGACACCAACACCCTGACCAGCAGGGGGGCAGGCTGTGCTCTGACTCTGGCAGTGTTTTTTTGTACTACTGCATTTTTTTAAAAAAAATTCCTAGTAAAGAGCTGTTATTCTTAGTCCCAGATCTTTGCCTGAGAGCCTCTTAATTGCAAAATTATAATAATTCGGAGGGAGGGGACTTACATTTTCCATTTCAAGGGGGGGGTCTCCTACCTTCCTTAGCAGACACTTGTCTTTCTAAACCAAGACAGTGACACCCCTCGTGTCCCCCCTGCCTCCTCCCCACCTTTGTCCCAGAGCAAATGGCACAGGAGGTGCCAGGACACAGCTCTGGCTGCTGAGGACTTGGTGTGACAGTCACAGCTCTGACATTCCCATTTCAAATGAATGGCAAGGGCATTCAATGGGCAAGGAAAAAACCAACCCAAACCCCACCAGTTCCTGCTGGGGATCACTGGCAGGCCAGGATTAGCTCTGGAAGGGTGAGATGCCTCTAGAGATGTCCTACAGGATGCTGATCACATCCCAAACGGGCTTTTGGGAACTCAAGTGGTGTTTTGGGATTGTCTGGGAACACAGTGGACAGGTGGAGGAGACTTCACGCAGCTTCTCTGCTTGTCTTCCTCACAAATTCACCTCCAAGCCCCATCTGGGAGACCCTGCAGCATTTTGTGCTATTTTAGAGGGTTTTGTGATGCCAAACCAGTCCCACAGCGCTGATTTTTACACAACAGGGTTTGTTCAGCACCTCATCCACAGCACATCCTGTGCTCTGCCTCTTGGTATCCCTGAGGTTGGGAGGGATGGGATGGTTTCTAACAGCTTCAATTTCTTCTAAAGGAACTCCCCACAGAACTCAGTGGCTCAGGAGGTGGCACTGGGCTTTGGTGACAAGGGAAAACACAGGAATGTTTCATGCCACACCTGGGCCAGGCTGGGGAGGGACACGGATACAGAGCTGGAATAAATAATGTCCTTGTGCAGGAAATTTGTCTTTTTTTGCTTTAATCAGATCCTGGTGAGGCTTTGCCCAAGGAACATTCCAGGAGCTCACCCTGGGATCCTGCAGTGCTGGGCAGGAAGAGCACAGGGGGCTGGGCACACAAAGAGCTGAGATCATAAATCAGAATCCCAGAATGGACTGGGCTGGAAGGGACCCCACAGACCATTGAGTTCCAATTCCCCTGGAATAAGCAGGGATATGTTTCACTATCTCAGGCTGCTCCAAGCCCCATCCAACCTAATCTGAACACTTCCAGGGATCCAGGGGCAGCCACAGCAAATCTGGGCACCCTGTGCCAGGGCCTCACCACACTCAGCCAAGAATTCCTTCCCAATCTCCCATCCAGCCCTGCCCTCTGGCAGTGGGAAGCCATTCCCTGTGTCCTGTCCCTCCATCCCTTGTCCCCAGTCCCTCTCCAGCTCTCCTGGAGCCCCTTCAGGCCCTGCCAGGGGCTCTGAGCTCTCCCTGGAGCCTTCTCCTCTCCAGGTGAGCACCCCCAGCTCTCCCAGCCCGGCTCCAGAGCAGAGGGGCTCCAGCCCTTGGAGCATTTCTGTAGCTCCTCTGGACTTCTCCAGCAGCTCCACATCCCTCTGATGCTGGACCCCAGGGCTGGAGGCAGCTCTGCACGTGGGGTCTCACCTGAGAGAGGCAGAATCTCCCTCTCTCATCCAGGTTTTGCTGTTCCTGGAAGGGCTGAATAGGGACCATTTCCCCTCAGAGCAGCTCCCCTGCCATGCTGGGAGAGCAGGATTGTGTTCCATGTGCTGCCCAGGAAGATGCTGGGGGGTGAACTCTGCCTCCTGGGCTCTGCATTCAGCTTAATCCAACATGGGGTGGTTTTTCCCAAAAAACCAACACCCACAGCAATTCCAGCAGCACTGAGAGGCCTGGCCAGCCATGGGGGATTCTCTGCCTGCAGCTGCACAGTTGGTGCTCCAAAACAATCTGGGGGTTGGGTCTGACCTCCTGGCACAACAGGAAAACCCCCAAACAGAACTGAGGGGACAAAGCTGAAAATCCCCGTCGTGTCCTGACATTCCCCACCCAAACCTCTCTCCCACTTGGCTCCTGGAGCTCAGGGCCCACATCCACACCCTTCCCCAGGGATCTGGATGCCAGGGAACAGCCAGAGGCAGCAGCTGCTGCCCAGAGCCCTGGTGACTCCCATCCTCCAGCAGCCCAAACGTGCTTTTGGGGCCAGGATGATTTCCCAGAGCCAGGGCAGGGCTGGCCCCGGCAGCATGCAGAGAACGAGAGGCACTTACCTCATTTGTGCTTCCCTGGGAGAGGCATTGGGAAAGGGGAGACAGAAAGAGAAAGAAACAGCTCTGTGGATCTCAGTGGCCATGGGAGCTCATCCCTGGGGTCTTCATCCCAAACTGGACCCCTTCCCTGCTCTGTCCATCCCTCCTGCTCCTGGTCCCACTCCCATGGGACAGAGCTGCTGGCTCGTGGCGGGCACAGTCACCCAACCCAGCACCTCCCCTCTGCCCACAGCTCCCTCCTGGGAGAACTTTCCCTCTGCTTGGAAAGCCAGGAACAGCTCCAAGCACTTTACCCTCTTTATTTCCCCCCCAGCTGGAAGTGTTGCAAGTGGGCAGCACCTCTGGCCTCCTGCTGCCTGTGTCCTGCCCCTGCTGATCTCCCACTGCTTCCTGCACTGGGATGGGCTCAAATATTCCAGCACATCCCAAGGCTCCTGGGAATTGTCCCTGGGCAAAGGGGGTGCTCAGGTGCTGGGGACAGGGCAGCCAGGATGAATCCACCTGGGACACCTCTCTAAGGGGCAGCACCACTGGGATGAAGGGACATCAGTAAATGCTGCCTTTATTTCCCCCAGAGCTGCACGGTCAGCTGCAGCAGCACAGGGAAGCAGGGAGATGAAAACCTCGCTGGTGGAGGAAAAGCAGGGAAGGAGAAGGGCCCTTCCTGCCAGAAATCAGAGCTGGGATGGCTCCTGAGGGATGAGCTGGCCCAGCTCTGCTGTGGGAAGAGCAGGAGGGCACTGCAGCCCTTTGGGCCCTCTGGGCACATGGATTGTGCCCCTGGGTGGGGTGCAGGGGTCAGGGAAGGGCTGCAATGGGACATCAGGGTCTGGTGCCAAACCAGGCAGAGCCAAGATCTGGCCTCGACCTCTGGCAGAGCTGGGAGAGCCAAAATCCCTGCCCTGAACCAGGGAGGAGCAATGGCAGCAACTCCTGAACAGCCACAGCCGTGCACACACCAGACACACACACACCCCAGGATCCTCCCCACGGGCAGAGCTGCCCGTGCCCACAAAGCTCCACAAACTCACATCTGGTGACGGGTGAGGCAAGAAACAGGCAGAACAAAAGAGCTCGCTGGGAGTTTTCTCAGATCTACACAGCTTGTTTTCCACACCGGACAGGAACTGCAGGCTCAGGGACACAGCTCCAGCCCCGTGACCTCCCCCTTACAACAAACCCCACAAGCTGATCTGCAAACAATTCCTCTCCCCATGCTGAAGGCCTGAGGAATGGATTAAAAACTTCACTTAAAACTGGGAAAGGTGTCCCTGAGCTGATCACAGCACAAACAGCTGCACCCAACAACCCTAAAAACCAAAACCACCTCCAAGAGGGAGGAAACCCCCCCCCAGCCCAGGAAACTCAAATCTTTTTGCCGTGCCGCTCGGAAATCAAAAACTCTTTTTTTTTTTTTTTTTATCCTACCTGGTCCCACAAGGCTGCAGCCACTTGGTCTATTACAGCTCCCAGTTCTCTGTACTCCCCAGAGTATCTGATATAAGCCCAGGTACAGAGTGTGATTAGTGTCAAGCCCAGAATCATGTTGCACAGGCTGGCTATGATGTCCAAGCCGACGAAGCCGGTGACGCCGGCCAGCACGTAGGTGATGAAGATGACGACGAAGAGCGTGGCCGGGGTGCGGGCGGCGTGGAAGATGTTCTTGCTGTCGTTGTGTTTGATGTACTGCACGTAGAGCTCGTCGATCTCGGCCTCCAGCTGCTGCAGGTAGCGCCGGCTGAACTCCTCCCCGCCCATCTTCTTGACGCCGCGGAAAAGCCGCACGGCCTCGTCCCGCAGCTCCGCGTGCTTGGCCTGCAGGTCGCTGGGGGCCAGGAAGGGCTTGTCCCCTCCGCACACCTGGGGGGGGGTGCAAGGGGGGAGAGAGAGAGGCTGGGATGGCGCTGCTGGCACAGGGGAGTCACTGCTGGCACAGGGGAGTCATCCCTGACAAATGGAAATCATTCCTGACACAGGGAAATCATCCCTGAAATGTCACTGCTGACACAGGGGAATCATTCCTGACACAGCGAAATCATCCCAGAAATGTCACTCCTTATACATGGACATCACTCCTGACACAGGGAAAATCATCCCAGAAATGTCACTCCTTATACATGGACATCACTCCTGACACAGGGAAAATCATCCCAGAAATGTCACTCCTTATACATGGACATCACTGCTGACACAGGGGAAATCACTGCTGACACAGAGGAAATCACTGCTGAAATGTCACTCCTGACACAGGGAAATCATCCCTAAAATGTCACTCCTTATACATGGACATCACTCCTGAAAGGTCACCACTGACACAGGGAATCATCCCTGGAATGTCACTCCTGACACAGGGAAATCATCCCAGAAATGTCACTTTTGACACAGGGAAATCATCCCTGGAGTGTCACTCCTGACACAAGGACACACTGCTGACACAGGGGAATCATTCCTGACAAAAGGAAATCATCCCTGAAACGTCACTCCTTATACATGGACATCACTGCTGACACAGGAGAAATCATCCCTGAAATGTCACTCCTTATACATGGACATCACTGCTGACACAGGGGAAATCACTGCTGAAATGTCATTCCTGACACAGGGAAATCATCCCCGGAAATGTCGCTCCTTATACATGAACGTCACTCCTGAAACGTCACTGCTAACACAGGGAAATCATCCCAGAAA
>VXBN01013316.1:0-19200 GCA_013397395.1 Sinosuthora webbiana
TCTTCCCAAACCAAGACAGTTATACAGAAAACCTGTTGGCTGGAGCCGTCAAGCCACATAACATGAGCCTGCTGTCTGAGAAATACAGTGGTGGAAAAGGTGTCTGTGTAGCTCACCTGTTCCTGGGATAGCCCCACCTGCCACTCCACAGTCTGTTTTCCACCTGACAACAGAGCTCTTACTTGAAGTCACGCTCCTAGTTGCAGTGCCAAGGATATTTTTTGAGTTTTGGTTTTGTGATTTGTCTTTTTTTTTCATCTTCAAAACCCAGTCCTCAGAATAGAAACATTTATAAGCAGCAAGCTGACAAGCACTAGCACTCTAGATTTTTGTTTCCTTTATCTTACCCAAAGACACCATTTTGCAAATCCCCAAGATTTGCAAATGAATCCTGATGAATCATCTCTATTCATAAGAATGAGATATTAAAAACATTTTCTTCAGCAGCAGAGTTGCCAGTTCACTTGCTAGATATTTTCCTATATGCAGAAGCCTGTTCAAAGGATATATTCTAGCACATCATATGTAAAGTAAATTAAAACAATAGCATTAACTTTGTTAGGATTTTAGGCCAAAAAGACTATTATAATCGTCAATATCAACCTATGGCATACACTTACCCCAATATATAGTTTTCTATATTATTCAAATCTATAATACTGTACTCTATAATATTCTAATATACATAATATTCTAGAACATATAATATTCTATGAAATAATTTCTTCTCACATGTTTTTGAAAAACCAAAAAGAAATTGGTAAATTGTCAGTATGGCATATTTTACATAAAAGAAACAGTTTGATTTTAGAGAGTGAAATGAAAGGATGTGAACTAATTTTTGACAAATGACACTGGTTCAATAATTTAGACTAATTTCAATTCCAAACTGAATGTCAGATTCCAGTCCAAATTCCATTTTTATTCCATTTGATATTATCATAATTTCAGTGTCCATCTGACTGTGCCTTTCTTCGCTGTATAGGCTATCAAAACATTTATAGATTAATTTTAAAAGTCTTTTCAAATTACTAAGAGGAGCACATTCCCCTCACAGTACACATCCCAGCTCGGTCATACAACGAATCTAAATCAAAAATGGAAACAGGTATTTGTCCCAGGAATCAAAGTCTATGTATTAATATGAGTACATATTTTGTACTCATGAGTACATGTGAGATTATATTTTGTAAAAGGCAATGGAAACCTGAATATATTTTAGAACTGACATTGCCAAGAAGTTATTTTATAAACATATTCCTTTCCAGGGAGCCTTCCCATGCTCCTAAACAGAAGTAAAGCCATGCAACACAGAACAAAAGGTCATAAATTACTTTACTGACAATTTTCTTAGTCTATGTTTTCACATTTGTCGGGCTGCTCTGACAAGATGTATAGTCATGTAGAACCAAATTAATACAGAGGGAGGCCTTGCCATTAAAGAAATGCAAGCTGATTTCTTTCATTATGACCATCAGGAGAGCTGCATTTGCTGTGCAAACAGCTACAGTGTTCTCTGAGCTAATATTGCGGTGACACATGGCTAACCCGTAGCAACTTGGATCCTGACACTGGGGCAAAGCCTTTGTTGAAATCCTCGGGGAAGAAACTGCTTCAAATCCAGGTGCTTAATGGCAGAACCATGTGTAAACTGAAATGCATAACATACATTCATCCTGCTATTAAAGCAGCACATTAAAAGGAAAAGAATGAGGAAAGAAACTCATAAGAAACCTCAAGAATTTTCATCTTACTAACAATTCAATTATTGTGCCTGATGTTACATGTGACCAGATTTTTACCCTCAAATCAAAGCTGACATAAAAATACTTCTTGGAAGAGAAGTTAAAGTCAGATTCTGATGTTTAGGAATCAGTATGAAACAAACTGTTTGGTCCAGTACTTCTGCTCTGACCCTGGCTCAGGAAGAGATGTAAACACATGCTTCACCCTGCCTGGGTGCACTAAATGCCCTTGCTGAATATTTTCCTGCCAGCTGCTGTACAGAAACTCAGACAGAAAGTCAGAAACCACATAATAATATGCCCAGAGCAGAACTAGCTTTCCTGCAATCCCATGGGAAGAGAGTCAGTGAATTCACAGCTAAACACTGTAAAAATGCAAGGTACATCAGAAAGACGCAAACCAAGGAGTGCTGGAATTCTGATTAATCCCAGCCTTCTGAGACTTGCCAAATTTTTCAGCAGCAGTGGAAAAACACACAAGAGTTTATAGAGTTGTTAATGTAGTTTGAATCCCAATTTCAGTGATTCAGGTGGGATGAGCTCCTTTATCTAGTGGATATCTTTGATTCAGAAACTTGGGAGAAAAAATGCAGGGACGGATTTGATAACTAGAGTTTAGCTTAAATAAAGCCTCTACAGACATCGATTAGTGGTGAAGTGTTCAGACCAAGAAAATCTCTAGTTTCTTTTTCACTGGTTTAATTCCTTCCTCCTTCTGAGGGAGGAAAAACAAGATAAAAAATATTTTTTCATGGTATTTTGGCACTTCTGTTTCCTGTTGTGGACAGAACCTAGAAGCTAAGAAACTTCTGACTGAAACAATTGAAGTAGTACTGGAAAAATCAAACAGGAAGCAAGATGTAATTTTTTTAACAGTGAAGGCAATTAATCACAGGAACAGCTTTGCCAAGGGATGTGATGGATTTACCACTCATGCCAGTCCTTAAATCAAGTCTGTTTTTCCTTCTAAGTGTGATTACTCTAATTTAGGGCATTGGTTTTAACACAGGAAACACTGGATAAAATATTCTAGTTTAACAAGGTTGTTACAAAGATCCTCCTGATCTTAAGACTTAGAAAATATTTAAAAGACAAATTTTAGGACACATTCTTTCACAGACAATGTGAATGTGGAGGACAAGGAGAAGAGAGGTGGATACATCCCAGACTTGGACTATCTTCATAAACAGAACACTTCACAGAGAGAAAGACCAAAAGATTCTAGGCTTTGTGTCAGATCAGGTACAAGCAGGGACTGAAACAAGTTCAATTTCTAAAGGAGCTTCCTCGTCTGTGTTTAATTTACTAGACCTAAGGGTAGTGTGTCCAGGTGTGCAGTGTGGCACTTTGACTTTAGGAGAAGCCTATGTTAGAAAAAGCTGAATTAAAATAAACTTTATTTTCAGCTCCAGAGTTAGATGCCTGGCTAGTTGCCTG
This sequence comes from Sinosuthora webbiana, assembly GCA_013397395.1. Classification (NCBI taxonomy): domain Eukaryota; kingdom Metazoa; phylum Chordata; class Aves; order Passeriformes; family Sylviidae; genus Sinosuthora; species Sinosuthora webbiana. Next base: position 3,183 of record VXBN01013316.1, read on the forward strand.
TCTTTAAGTGTGGTTCTTACTCCTGTTCTGGGCATTCATTGTGGCTATTTTAGGCATCTAATTGCTAGTGGCCACAGCAACTTACTTTGAACCGTCGTAGAACGGTTTGGGTTGGAAGCCACGTTAAAGACCATCTACAGCCATCCCCCTAGACCTTTCCACCATACCATGTTGCTTCAAGCTCCATCCAACCTGGCCTTGAACACTTCCAGGGATGGGATATCTTTCTTCAATACCTTTTAGCAGAATACTGAGTTTCCAAGTTATGGCTGAATGCTTCACAAGGCACAGAGCCTTGGATAACCCTTGTTGTTTTGAACTTTTAAGTCAAAAAAATCACTAGAAATAGCCTTTTGCAGGTATTTAAAAGCCAGTTACTTCAATAGCACTTAGGTGTCTAGACACCTTTAGCACTCTGACTTAGAAACCATAAAAATGCACCTGATTTTTTTTTCTTGTGATAATCTGATCTTTTTTTGTAGCGAGCAATCTACTCATGATAAATATCTGATAATGCACATAAGACTTTGCATGAACTGAATAACTGGTTCATTGTCAATCAAAGGTATGTTTGGAGAGAAATCCTTCCCCCATCTTAAAGATAGTTCCAGTTAGGAAATGTTCATCTGCATAAAAGCACCTGCACACAGAGTAATAGAGGGAGGAAATTTGCCTGTTTCTCCTATCAGAGAGGAGAAAAAAAGAAAAAAAGAATTGAGCTACTTTATGGAAACATCTGGATGAAAGAGAACAGGACGTGTCAACAGAAATCAAAATAACAACTCATTTCACATAGTTTTGATGCGAATTTTTTTGACACATTTATCATACTTGCCATTCTGGAGGAGCAGGGTTAGATGTATGCCAGGTAAAAAAAGAAACAGTGAGACACCTCTCTTTTTAGAAGGAGACAGGCTCACTGACGGAATCTAAATTGCATTCCTGAGCATTACAAATCAGCTGTAAATGCAATTTTACGGTTGTTCTAGGGAGAAAATGTGGGTGGAGCAGAGAGTAAGAGAGAAAATAGGCAAGTTGAGAAATAAAGACACAGACTAGTTGTAACAAGCTCTGGAATGCTAAAGTAAAACTTTCCTCCGATATCATTAATCTTGTATAAAAGGTACAGCATTTGTTTTCAACCAAGACTTTGTGGCTGAATTTTTTTTTTCTTCCATCTTTGAAGCCCAAGATTTTTGTGGACACTCAAACAAAAAAATGAACCAAATACTTGCACAAACTCAATTTTTTTTTTCTAAAACTATTTGCATGCACATCTACATAGCAGTTATATCCACAGTACATAAACAGATGCCTAAAAGCAGAAATAACAGTATGTTGGTGATATATGGAGAGGGAGGTGTTTTTAGACTCACTATGATGACCAATGGAGAGTATTGTAACAAAGTGATGTTCATCTGTACAATCTATATTTTAAAAATCCATTATATTTTTTCACTCTAGAATGACCCTTCTTGAGCAGGGAGGTTGAACCAGAAAATTTTCCTTCCAAACTTACCCATTCTGTGATTCTTCATCCTCAACATCTGACTTGAATAAAAACCACAGGGTGCACCTTTACCATGAAATAAATAAAAAAAGAAAGTGTAAGAACTAAAACCACCAAACTGGCAACTCTCTTTTGACTCAGCCTTGGACCAAAGCAATGAACTAACTCCAGGACAATTTTGTAAGTTTGAGATCTCCAAGCAGCAGTGCATGTGAGTGAGTCACTATCATAACTCCTGGCCAGAAGATGGTCCTTGACTTCTTTCATTCTGAGGTACAGACTCAATGACTCACTCAGGTGTGAATGGCTCTCAGATTCTTCCTTAATTTCCTTGCATGCCTTTTTCATTTTAGAAACAAAGAGAAAAATGTCTTTTCATTAGAGAAGGAAAATTAGTTTCTGTGAGAAATGTCTGCACAAACTAAAGGTTACGACAATAAAAAGGCTTTGGCAGGGGACTCCCTGAAAGGGAGGAACAAGAGTACAAGGCAGAGGACTGAGTGGAGGAGTGCAGTGTCAGAGATGGAGATGAGGAGAGAGGAATACATAAAAGAACACAGCAGAAAAAAGAATCAAAACTTTGACTCTGGGAGCTCTTTATCAATGGATTTTTCTTGGGAGTGTAACAAGGCCAACATTTAATTTGGCATGTCTATATATTTTCCATCTGGGTGCCATTCTACAAAGAGTGGGATTTATTATAATTTCACTTTGTTAGAGTTCATTTACTTCATTACCACAGTATCCAGTGAAGAGCTATATTTTCCTCCTGACCAAAAAAAGAGGTTTGACTGCTGTTTCTTTGAAGTCCTTCTATGAAGAAACACTTCCCTTTTACTGTAAGTTCCCTTTTTTGGTTCTATTCTACTAAAACAAAACAAAACAAAACAAAACAAAAACAAAAACCTAACAAACAAAAAACAAACAAAAAAGGAAAATAAATTTGGAAGGAGAATTTTTTTTTCCCTTTTTATTATTTTAAATTCTAATTAAAGGAGTGCAGCTAAAATAAAATTAATGACAAAGAGTTTTACTTAGCTAAAAATTAATTTGGGATCTTTATTTGCCAAATTCATCTGTCCCACCTCAGCTGTCTACAATGTAGTGTTCACATCTCAGTCAATCATTCCAGAGATGTGGTTCGTGCAAGCAGTGGAATTTGCAGTGTCTTTCATGTGACGAATAATTACTTCATTGACCATACTGCCAAGCCTTCTTCCAAATATCTGTGCAACCTAGGAGGGTAAAACCCAGGCACGAAAAGACACCTACAGGGGACTTAGGCATCTGAGCTAAACCAGTGTCCAACCTCTCCTCTTCATAGGCTTCCCTCATGGGTGTAGGGGAAATTAGAAAGATATTTAGAGTTCTATAATTTGATTTGAAGGTGCTTCTCTCTTTTACTGCATGTTTGGAGGTCCTGCAGTGACTATTCTAAGGCCTTGGGAGCTATAAATGGAGTCCACTTTTGGAGTCAGCGGTAACACTTTTTCTGGAAGGTATTTCTGGGAGGAAATCTACAGTAGCTGCAGAATCATGGAGTCATGGAATCATTAAGTATGGAAAAGCTCTCTAACATCACTGAGTCCAGCCACTAACCCAGAACTGCCAACCCATCACTAAATCGTGTCCCCAAGTGTCACACCTACCAGTTTTTTCAACACTCCCAGTGACCAGGGATTCCTCCACTGCCCTGAACAACCTGTTACAGGACTTAACAACCTTAGCAATAAAGAAACTACCCTAATGTCAAATCTAAACCTTCTGGGGTGGAACTTGAGCTGCTTTCTCTTGTCCTGTCTCTTGTTACTTGGGAAAAGAGCTCAACTCCCACCTGGCTGTACCATCCTGCCAGGGAGTTGTAGGGAACAATTGTTCAGAGAGGCATTAGGAGCATATTTATTCCTCTGACAACAGCCTTGATTCACTTTGTTAAAACATATTAGACACAGACATCCTAGTTGTCAGCAGAGAGAAGCATTTGTTTTTGAAATGGGCATGGTGTAAGCATTTGGGGGCCTAAGGAATTGTTCACACCAGGGAAAAAAATGCCCACTAGTGTCTAAAATGCTTTCCTGAAGCCCATGGACAGGATTGGCATGGTCTACATAGTCTACATTGGCTGTAGACTACAGCTTGTGTAGCACGTTGTTAGAGAAAAACTCCCCATTCAAAAAATGCTTAACAGCAGAAATAATAAACAAAACTCTAAGACAACTCCATCTTGCTTCATAGCAGATAAGGAAACAAAGGGTCATGTTTCAACTTTCTTTCAGAGCCTCTGGGATGAGGCTGGGATTTAATCCAGGGAAAATAGAAGGAAAAAATGCTGTAATACGCTTAAATTAGAAGTGTTATTCATTAAGTAAACTACAGCAAGAATTACATTTTTCTAGAGAAGGAAAAGAAGTCCCACCAGCAGTTATTTGGTTCCTAAGGTCACCATTTGTTCTGTAAAGAGTGTCCATGTTTGATTTTATATGTGGGTGTATATAAATAACATATTTATTAAATTAATTTAAAAATCTATATAAACATATACTGCACATATAATGATACAACAGTATCTACTATCTAATAATATCTACAGTGTTATTTTATGATTACTATATGATATGGAAGTGTTCAAAACCAGGTTGCATAGGGCCCTCAACAACCTGGTCTAGTGCAAGGTGTTCCTGTCCATGGAAGATTTTGGAACAAGTTGATCCTTAGGGTCTCTTTCAACCCCAACCAATCTACTTTTTTTACGTTAAAAATATAATATTAAGAGTATATTAATATATTTCAAGATATATTAAAATGTTTTAACAATAGTGCCTATATTAAAGTCAAGGTTGTACTGCCGAAAGAAAACGGACAAACAAGGCCAAACACAACTAAAAATACTGAAAGACAGAACATTCCTTCTCTGTTGGATGCTCCTACACTTCTTGTTATGATATTTGGGATGCTTTTGACCTTGCTTGCAACCAAGTGAGCAAAAAAGACACAGTCTCTTGACATTTGTTTGCACAAGAAGTCAAGGTTGTGTTATGCGGTGAAAGAAATGTAGAATATAATACAAACTGAATTTATAAATTAACAAAAAGTCACAGGTCTGGAGTCTAGAGATATCTATTGCATCTCACAATGTAATGCAGGTCTATTTTCCGCACCCCATCCTTTGTCAATTGAATCTTCATATTACTGTGGCTACCCTCCCTCTGCTCAGGGTGGCATCTGTGCTTTATCTCAAAAATTTCCTTAGCTCTCAACAGATCAGAGCAGACAACACACATCAGGCAAGACATAAACCTTACAGGGTTAAATATAAATTATATATAACTAAGGCAACACAAGAAGTGAAGATATGCCCAAAATGGAAGTTTCTCTGTGAGATCAATATTTTTGCATTTCAACACCCAAATCTCTTAAGTGTTTAAGATGGATATTAGGGAAAATTTCTTTACTGAAAGGGTTTTTAAGTCCTGACACAGCTGCACAGGGCAGTGGTGGAGTCCCCATCCTGGAAGGAATTTAAAATCTGTGAGGATGTGGTACCAGGAACATGGGTCAGTGGTGGCCATGGCAGTGCTGGGGAAATGGTTGGACTCCATCAGAGAATCATGGAATTTTTAAGGTTGAAAAAAACCCAAGTGCAATCGTGATTCTATCCAATTTGGTCCAGTCTGTGATTCTGTGATTCTAAGATTCTTGCTTAAAATAATTACAGCTATGTTAGATTTAACCTTTCAGAGTGAAGTGTAGATGTCAAGCTAACTAGATTCCAGCTAGCTTCCTGAGATATTCAAACCATGTTAAATAGGACTACACACTGCTGTGCACATGAGCTTCCTGGGTCTAAGTTACTGAAGAAAATTAATTCTAGAGAATAAAGGTAAACACAGATTCCTTTCAAGTGCTGAAAAATAATAGCCATTTTCTGGCTTAAAAGTATTAGCTTTGTAGCTATGGATGAGGGAGAATCTTGACTAGGAAAAAAAAAAACAAGTGAGATATTATACAGTTAGAGAGAAAAAAAAAAAATATATCTTTATTTTCCACAATTTCTAGATGCACCAGTGAAACTCCTTCCTTCCAAGGAGACACTCAGCCATGCAGGGATTAATGCCTCTGCTGGCCACCTAACTTTACAGCTGAAAACATAGGAATTTGTGCCCACTTATGCATGCAATGAACTAAGACACCACTCACATTATAATCTCCTCAGGGACAGCCAACTGGGAAAGACAAATTTAGCAGTGTTCTTCTAGCTTTTTTACATAGCATAATTCCATTAAACTCAACATTATGTAGACAATGAAGGTTACAATAAAATACTGGTGCTGTTTATTAGCTGCCTGACTTTTTTTTTCTGAGAGGAAGCACGTCACATTTGTTTCAGACAACTGCATTGGGGTCCCACAGCTCTGATTAAATATGTATCATTTGTTCAGCTGCATCAGAGTCAGTTTTGGTCTACATACACATTTTGTTAATATTTTAAATAGGAAAAACAACAAAGAGAGGAGAAATTAACAGTTGCTGAACTTCTCCAATTACTGCTAATCACATTTACACCCTGGGGTTTGCAGAATTAGAAATCAATTGGTGGCTTCCTCCTTTTACAGCAGGCAGTAAATGTGACAATTTAGAGAAAGGGCTAGAAGACAACTCAATTCAACCTGGATATCCTTGTATATGCCACCTAGTGAATTTATTGCTTTGTTTTTTGATGTGACACAAAGATTATATGGCATCATTTACTGAAATTATAAATTATTTGTGTGTGATTGATACCAAAAAAATGTGGCACCATTCCTTTTTATATAATTTTTTTCTTTCTTTCTTTCTTTTCAAACATTTCAAAATTTCATCCCAAGCAAAACTCTGCAGTGAAGTCTTCCTGGATCATCTGATGGTAGTTCACCTTATCCTTTCAAGATTGTGAAAAGTCTGAGAAAGATCTGCTCCAACCATGATTCTCTCTGGCGTGTGTGTGTGTGGGTAGGGGCGGGGGGGAGGAGGGTTTGGGTTTTTTGAGGGTGTTTTTTGGGTTTTTTTTGGTCGTGGGTTTTTTGGTTTTTTTTTTATGAGGGGGACTTTTCCCAGCATCTAGTGTTAGCTGCACCATATTGGTTAGAGAGTTACTGTCAGTGTCACTTAGTATGATGATCTTTAATTGAAGAGCTTCTCCTTAAGTGCTTAGATAAACTCAAATTGGCCATGTACGTGTTTTTGATCATTAATGATGAACCAGCAGGGTCAAGTGGTCCAAAGCAGCTTATGATTCCTTAATCTGTGAAAAGCCTTAGCAGGGGACTATTGGAGCACATTTTGCAATGAGCGCGTATAAATGCGCACACGCTCATAAAGACATTGCTGCAGAGCTGAACTCATATCCACTGTTCATAATTAAAGGTGGAAAGACAGGAGATTATCTGAGCAAAAAATCAGTATTTGGGGAAAGAAAACAACCCTCTGGGTAGTTCCTTCTACAAGCAAGCTCAAGGTAGAATAAACTAACATGTCTGGCAAAAAGCATTGATATGGAGTAAAAGCCTAATCTAGCTGAGCTTTTTAATTTTTCAAAATAGGGATGAAAATCCTGTTTTCTAAGAGAATATGCAGTTTGAAAAGCTTTTAGAGTTTTTAGCTGGTGTTTGTACTCTTTCCTGCAACCTAGAAGCAGAATGAAATGAAAAATGATGGTGAGATAAGGAGGAAGGATGACTCAATCAAACCGTTTAAAACTAGAAATTTACTTCACAGACATACTGACTTGATACACACACACACAAACAAACAAACAAACAAACAAACAAACAAAAAAAAAAAAAGTAAGTTCTTTGTTCTTTGTTCATTTGAACCATTTAATTTTCTGCCCAAGAAAAGACTTTCCTATACTTTCCTATAAAGCTTCTCTTAAATTCTTTTAATGCTTGAGCTCGTCCAGAGGAGGGCACCAATGTTGGTGAGGGGCTTGGAAAACAAGCCTTGTGGGGGGCGACTGAGGGAGCTGGGGTTGTTTAGCCTGGAGAAAAGGAGACTCAGAGGTGACCTTATCACTCTCTACAACTTCCTGAAGGGTGGTTTTAGTCAGGTGGGGGTTGGTCTCTTTCTCCAGGCAGCAAGTGACAGAACAAGAAGACACAGTCTTAAGTTGCACCAAAGGAAATATAGGCTGGATATTAGGAAAAAGTTTTTTTACAGAAAAGGGTAATAAAGTATTTGAATGGTCTACCTGGGGAGGTGGTGGATTCACCATCTCTGGATGTGTTTACGAAAAGACTAGGTAAGGCACTTGGTGCCATGGTTTTGTTGAGGTTAGGGTTGGGTTGGACTTGATGACCTTGGAGGTCTCTTCCAACCTAGTGATTCTGTGATTCTGTGAAAATATTCCATGAATAAACAACCTGATAAAATTCAAGGAATTGGATCTAAAAATTATGTCATGAAATGTTTAGCCAGATAAATAGTTCTCATGCTATTTGTCAAAAAGTCACTAAAGAAGCAATAATGATGCCTCCTGTAAAATAAGTTATGTGGCAGATACTGCTCTGCAGTTTAAGTAGCTCTTAACAGGATTGTTCTTATTTTGAAGGCAATATTTTATGTGATTGCTTTAAAAAATATGCAGCTGACCTCTTGCAAATTCAGAGGATCTGAGTGTCAATTTCAGATAACCAAAAATTTTATCATCAGACCTATTTCCTTGAATCAGTCAATTCTTTTTTCCTTAGACATTATGCAAACTAGCACTTTTTTGACCCTTTGCACCAGAATAAGATGGTGGAAAAATTGTCAATTTTACTTTTTAATAGCAATTGAATAAACTTCCACTGAGTGCTCTAAGATATTCTTACTTTTAGGAAAATACACTGGATCCACGATACCATCTTAATAGCATACACAGGTACATAAATTTTTTAATCCTGTGCAAAGGATAAAATACATGTCAGAGAAACTGCTGAATAATTTAAAGTTAATTATGTGATTGGAAGTTCAGAGGTTTACTCAAATCTAAGACAGTTTGTGTTTTTCATTCTTAAAAAGTTGTCTCTATATGTGTCTTTCATACTGCCTGTGAGTCAGGCACATCATTTAAAATGTGTGAAGCAAGCTAAAGATACCAAAATTAAAGCAACCAAAAGAATATCTGTGACTTACTTCTACAGCAAAATGATGAGAAAACATGGATGCTTTGCAAAGTATATTTAAGTCATCCCACATTAGCTGTATCCATGATTTTGTTCTCAAAAGAGGTGGCATATTCTACCTAAAAATTTGAGCTGAGCTCTGTGAATACTTTTCCTATATTTATCGAAATATTCATGAACATTTTTGAATCTTTCAGCAAACCTAATCCCATCACAAAGATTACTGTTCCTGGTGCAGGGAGTGGTGCAGTGATAGTGAAGACCACATTTTTTGGCATTTTTTCATGTTTAGATAAAGTTCTGGATCCATGATATGGTACAACACTATGATGATCATCAAGAGCCTTTGTCTTGCTGTTTCAAATAACAGCTAGACAACTAAATTCAGTTTTTTGCAACACAAATAAATACAGAAGATTAGGACATGTGTAGAAAAAACTTCTGATTCCATCCCAGCAGCTATGTGACATATCCTTAAGAGACCAGGATTCATCTCACCAAACTTTGGATTCAGTATCTATTTGTCTAATCCAGAGTTTTACATCTTGGCTTCCTCTGCTGTCATGGAGGAACAACATCAAAACTCACACAGGCCCCTTGCAGGGGTGTTATAAACTGCTCTATAAACATCCCATTTTTATATAGGATGTTTTTTCCCCTTGAATTTTTTTCTGTTATTAGTATTGACCCTGGAAACATATCCTGCATCATGTCTGACAGCAGTGAGATTTTTGGCTGTTCTTAGCTAGGAAGTGAAGCACTGGAACCAGCAGCCAGTTGTCAAGGCGAGTCCTTTGAACTCATGGGTTTGATCCTGGAAACTGGCAGAAATCTGAATGAGCTCACAATCCCTGTGGGAGGAACACTCTTTTACAAAGCTTGGGCTGATGCCATCAAGGACCATAGATGCAATGACTGTGTTTTGTAAATGACCCTACTATTCTCCTAGGAGCAATATTAGTGAGTATTATGAGTCAATGCTTTCTAGTAGTAGCCTTACTATTTATATTTGGAATTACAAAAATGAAACAGTAAAAATTTTAAAATCCAGCTAAGAAAATAGTAAGGTGGGAGGAAAAGTTTCAATCTAAAGTAAACTTTTCTTTTTAGTTTTGTTTGCTTCAATACAAGGTGATGCACTGCTCACAATGTGTGTGTCTTAGATACTCTGTTTTCAGTTTATGATGTTGTGTCCCTGACCAGAGGTGACACTTTGGCATGATTCTCATGGGGTTTTTTGCAGTAAGTTACAGAATGTCCAATAAATAAAAAATAATTATTCTCTAGAGATATTAAACTGGCGGGTTTTACAGGCAGTAACTTCACACACAATCAGAACTAGGTCACTGCATGGAATAACAGCAACCTCTCTCTTCAAATCATTTGAGCCAGCATTTCCATGATTGTGGTACAAATGCCTCTCCTCACCCTTTCAGTGTTTATGGTACTACCCATCTTGAGAGGGTGCTAGAGGCACAGAGGGCATATGCCCAGGAATCATTGGAATAAAATTCAGATACCTCCACACCAATGCCAGCCTCAGAAATCACATCCTTGGGGGTAAAATAACTCTGAGAGTTGTCCCAGTACTGTCTAATTGAGTGATCACAGATATGTTTTAGAATTTTTAATATAAATGCAGACAACTTCTGTGTTTGCTCTGCTGTGCATTAGTTAGATGGCATGTGTAAAGGTACAATCCATATCCTAATGATCTCATAGTACAAACGGACAGGTTACTTGCAGGATGGTTCAGTACCTTGCCCTCTTCCCTTCATCCAATCAGCCTCCATTCCCCTGGTAAACTGAAAACAGGTTTCTTGGCTGGCTAATTAGCTCTTAACTGCCTTTCACCATCATGTCTTCAAGCTTATTCCTTAAATATTTTAAGCATGTTAGTGAGATAATGAGTACAGATTTCAGATTCTCTGCATTTTTCAGGTGGAAGAACTGAGGCAGAGAAATGCTAAGGTTATGCCTTATCTAGCTTTAAAAGTCTCAGAGTTAGACCCCTGAGTAATTTCAGATGACCTTCACAGTCATAAAGCAGCTGCAGAAAGCAATTATTCAACCCATCTAATGGTGACATACATTGTACGCTCACTTCTGTTAATTACAAAAATGTATTTTCATCAGAGTGTAAAAGCACACCCATATTGTATAAAAATAAAAGTGTCCTCAAAGCAAGTGTGTGACTGGAGCGGTAGATGATATTCATGGACAATATTTCAAAGTAGGCAATTCATCATCTGAAGTCTTTCTGTTAAACAGTACCCATCACCGTTGTTTGGGAACAAAAATATACACCTGAAATACATCTTGAAGTAGGGGCATCTGCTTGGATTAAGCCAAGTCAAGTCGTAAAATAGGTGGGATAGCTTTAGACGTTGTTGGTTTTTTGTTATTAGCCATTAGAAAGGAACAGAACTGTTGGCAGTTGCCTTGTAGAAAACATGGGAAAAGCCAAGTGCTTCTATGAAGACATTGCACTATAAATAACAACACAATAAATATCACACAGAATCACTAGGTTGGAAGAGACCTTCAAGATCATCAAGTCCAACCCAGCCCTAACACCTCAACCAGACCATGGCACCAAGTGCCACATCCAATCTTTTTTTAAACACATCCAGGGGTGGTGACTCTACCATCTCCCTGGACAGACTATTCCAGTACTTTATCACTCTTTCAAAAAAAAAAAATTTCCTAACATCCAATGTAAATTTCCCTTAGCACAGCTTAAGACTTGGGATATCATGGGATTTTCCTGCAGAGGAAAATAAAGTACACTCAGGACCACACTCTCAAGGATGGAGGATGTCATGAAGGGTCTACACAGGTATTGTTATGCTCTTTTACCACCAATCTAGAGAGAATACCAGCTCTCTTTTTAGTACTGCCCAATATATGAGAGGAAATGACAATGACCAACACCAAATCACAAAAAAATCTAGCAGCATGCCAGTATAGATTTCCTATGATTTATTCTGAATTAGCAGGAACATATTAATGAGAAATCGAAGCTAAAATGCAAGCAGGATTTTCAAAGAATTTGCATTATCTAAGTAAATTATTCCTATATCTTTTCATTATAAGTTTAAATTTTTAGATTACATCTTCAGCACATTATTATTATTAGTGGTATATTTCTTGGAGATGAGGAACTGATCACAAAGATAAGATACAATAAAATCTGGAATCAAAATCATACCTCTTTCAACACAAAATATATTTTTAATCAAAATCATTCCTTTACATTTATTATCAGAACCAGAAATTAGTCATACTTGAGGGACAACTTACCATATGATGCAGACTGCTGGTCTAATAATACATGAAGCCAAAGGAAATAAGGGAACAAAAATATGTGAACGGGAGAAAAGGTTACTGAAAGTGAGTGCCTAAAAGACAAATAAATAAATAAATAAATAAAAGCTGAGAAAATAACTGATTCACTTTAAAAAAACAGGAATTTCAGGTGAAGAAACAAGTGATAAAACATCACTAGTAATAGATATAAACCTCCTCAGGGTTATGCAAGTTGCTGGAATAAGAGGCTAGTATAGAGGCAAATAAATAACATCACTGCAGGCAAAGATTAAAAAGAGAAAGAGGGGAAAAAGTATGTGGAAAATCATAGAAACAATTAAGTTGGAAAATACCTCTGAGATCATTGAGTCCAACTATGACCAAACAACACTTTGTCAACTGGACCGAGCAGTGGCTGCCACATCCAGGCTTTCCTTAAACACCTCCAGGAATGGTGATTCCATGTCCCTGGGCAGCCCATTCCAATATCTAATCACCACTCTGTGAAGAAATTCTTCCTAATGTCCAACCTAAATGTCCCCTGTTGCAGCTTAAGACTGTTCTGCTGTGTTTTTGCAAGTTGTTAGAAGCCACTGACTGTAATCCTTGATGACAGCATTACCGGAAAATGAGAAATGGTTTAAGTAAATTACTTTGTATATTAATTATCTCAGTTTTCTACCTACATTAACTGGCAAAAATGCTTTCTAAAACAATACCTTTAAAGTAAAAAATATAAAATATTTACACCACACTAGTAGGACTTTTCCAAGAGATGCTGTCTTTGTCAAAAAACAGAGACAAAAAAAGTCACAGCATTTTTATATGTGGATAAGAACTCTATTGTGTGTTAGAGACACATATTAAAGCACTGCTTCTCTGGAGGATATTAGAAATTCAATAAAATATCTATGTCTCTTAATCCAGAATGCATTTATTTCCTTTCATTTATTCCAGAAAGTTTTGGAATAGATCCTGGATGGAATAATTTGACCCCCTTTCTAAGTAATTAATGAACAAAGAAATGAGATGCAATTCAGGAAATCACTTGTTACAAATTATTCATCCAAACCTGCATAAAATCTTTTAAGGCTCTCTTAAATCGATGCTTGAAGTGTTTAGCTTGAGACCTGAATTTTGATGGCGTCCAAATTACTCTTAAGTTCAGCTTCAGTAGAAAGCAGGAGTAAAAATTAAATGAACTGTTGATGAAAGCTCCCATTTTCCCCCCTCAGTACATTTCTCTGCTGTACAACAGAACACAACCAGAGTTGGGAAATGCTTTGTTGAATATGAAACATAGAAGCAAACCCTGTGTGAGATCTTCAAGGATGGAAATGACCAGAAAGGGTCTGCACCTGGAACCTTTAGCAAAATCTAGATACAGGTGGAGAAGCTTTGATTCAGGCTACAGAGGAGGAAATTACTGCAACCTAATGCACAGGAGACAGGGAAAATTAGAGACCAGTAGAATGAGAGGAAATGGCCTTGAGTTGTGCCAGGGAAGATTTAGATTGGATGTTAGGAAAAAATTCTTCACTGAAGTGATAGTGAAGCATTGAAACAGGTTTTCCAGGAAAGTGGTGGAGTCATCATTCCTGGAAGTGTTGAGAAAACATGTAGGTATGGCATTTGGGGATGTGATTAGGTAAGTGGGTGGATTCAAGGACTTTAGACATCATTTTAAACCTTAATGATCCTATGATTCTATGTCACTGTGAAAAAATAAACCAAAACCCAAAACAAACAAAACAAAATAAAACAAGAACCAAATGGTAATAAAAAATTGTTATTTTAAAAATAATAAACACTTTAGAAGTAATCTTCCATCAAGTCAATTCAAATAAAAAATAACCTATATCTGGACTGCAAAGAACAGAAGTGTGTTAGTTAGGTAAGTTGGTGTCTTTACGCCAGCAACATATTTTCTATACTTGAACATTTTTTAAAAAGAGAGAAGGGGTACAGCACTCTGGAAATAACTTTGTGGCAACTGTAAAAGTTTCCTTAAAAATTTATATTGGAGCTTCCAGTTCCCATAGCTCCTTTCTGATTCCTTGTTCAAATATTGTGCCAGAAAACCCACTGCACTGTCCCCTTCAGAAGCAGGTGCAGCAGCCAGACAATAATCCAATAAAAATCCTATTAGCTGCATCTCCGTGACACTTCTGGTATCCATGGGACCCACAATATCTTTAATGCAGACAATAAATCCAGACCATTTCCTCCTTCAATTGCTCCCAATATGGATCCACTTCCAGCACTGTTCAGCTAACCTTTTTTTGACACATTTTCTCATGAATGCTGAATCACTCTCTAATCTTTAGAACGAAGCCAGTGGAGCCCCCACTAAATGAAACACATCACTTGGGTTTAGTTATCCAAGCACAATTGCATCCAGGTGCATTCCTGTGGATTATGACCAGCAGATTATGTTGACGTATCAACATAAGTGCTGACAGTAAAAATATCAGTTCCATGTCTGCAAAGTTTGTAGAAGGCTTTGAGGCAATTATTGCCTGACCAAAACATCTCAACTTAACTCTTAAGTGGCCAAAACAGAGAAAAAATCATTAGGTTAAAAGAGAGACACTGTATGGGTATGAGGCACAGAATCAACTAATGCAAAATTAAGGCAGCCGGGACAACAGTTCTGCCAAAATTGTCAATGAAAGCAAAGCATGGACAAGTGCATGAAGAAGAGGAATTGCCAAAGGCTTGTCATCTTGGACTGCTTCAGAGCAATGGATGCTCACACAAGTTTTCTGATTTACTGCTTTGTTAATCACAGTCGCTCAATCTGACACATCAGTTAACTCCTCATTAGTGAGTCTGGAGCCCCAGGAGTGGCTGAGGAAGCTGGGAAAGGGGCTCAGCCTGGAGAAAAGGAGGCTCAGGGGGAACCTTCTGGCTCTGCACAACTCCCTTACAGGAGGGGATAGCCGGGAGGGTCGGGCTCTGCACCCAGGGAAGAGGGACAGAACAAGAAGGAATGGCCTCAAGTTGTGCCAGGGGACTTTTGGATTGGATATTAGGCAGAAATTTTTAACAGAGAGGTCTGTCAAGCATTGGAACAGGAAGCCTGGTTAAGTGGTGGTGTCCCCATCCTTGAAAGGATTTAAAAGCAATGTGGATATGTCACTTATGTTAGTGGTGACCCTGGCAGTGCTGGGTTAGTGGTTGGATTTGATGACCTTCAAAGGGCTTTTCTAAACTCAGTTATTCTGTGATTCTATGAGACTGTGGGATAGTGTGGCATTGCTAAATGAGAGGGAAATTTATCATTTGAACATAACCCTGCTGATAGTCCAACTGCCCTGTGCACATCACAGTGGTAGTTCTAGAGGTAAAATTCAGCCCTTTTGAGAAAAGAAGAGCCCAGCAGGCAGTTCCCATGCACACTAGAAAGTTCCATACACCACTGGCTGGCCGCATTACTTAGTCCACAGGTTATCTGCATGTAATCTCTATGGCCAGGTAGAGGATGGGAGGCAGAGTCTGGAGGACTTAGAAATTGTTTCAGAGGCTGCTCTTTCACAGCAGGAATTACTCTTCATCCCTGCAGATCCTGAAGACTCTGTGCCTGGCAATATTTCTGTCGGGATGGAAAGTCAAGCTGCAGCTTGGTTATTTGCAGACTGCTCCCATCAAAAAGTTTAAACCAAATAGATTAGGGAGAATGGATTTGATCTCTATGTTTGTATGAAAGCTTATTCTGTAGAAGAGGTAGGTTTTAATGTGTAGTTAAAAGAATCAACAAGTTGATTGCAAATGACTTAGCTGGAGGGCAGAAATACATTTAGACAGGCTATTTAAAATTCTGTGCACTTTATTGTGATTTAGATGTCCTCTTTAATTACTTTTTCTAGCTGGCTGCTTAGAATTGCACATTGTTTATAGACCTATTTCCATACAGGTTTTATCATATGATCCCATTTTGAGGGGAACTAAAAAACTTTTGTGCCTCTTCTTCCAACAGTGGCTCAGCAGCAGAAGCTCAGCGTGAGAACAACCACCTGTGAATGAAGAGATTAGTGGAGAATCTCATCTTGAGGGG
>VXBN01013316.1:19385-39817 GCA_013397395.1 Sinosuthora webbiana
TGAATGAAGAGATTGGTGGAGAATCTCATCTTGAGGGGAAGGCAAGGGAAGGGAAGGGAAGGGAAGGGAAGGGAAGGGAAGGGAAGGGGAGACCTTAGATCCCTTCCAGTGTTGTGAGAGCAGGAGAGGGACTTGGAACAAGGACATGGAGTGCCAGGCTTCACACTGACAGAGGGCAGACTTAGATGGAATGTTGGGAAGGAATTCTTTATTAAGACAGTGTAGAGGCCCTGGCCCAGGGTGCCCAGAGAAGCTGTGGCTGCCCCATCCCTGGAAATGTCCAAGGCCAGGCTGGACAGGGTTTGGAGCACCCCGGTCTAATGGAAGGTGTCCCTGCCCATGGCAGGACCTTTTTTAGCTAAGGTCTCCAAGTGTCTGTTACTCAGACCGTTTACATACTTACACCAATTTATCAGGGTTTGGGCAAAATTGTTCATGTTTGTGCCACCTTAGTAGTGTACAGGGAGACACATGGACACGTGGCAGGATTTCCAAACACACACACACTCACAGACACACACAGAGTTACTGTGTGAAATTCTTTGAGAAATTTGAGGATGAAAATTGTTAATTTGCTGTAAAATAGTATTATTTTTCAGATGTGCAGAATGTTCATGCATGCAAAACTTAATGCCTTTCATATCTTCCCATCCTGTAATCCTGATGTCTTTAATTCATTCTTTACCTGGGTGCATATTCAAAAATAAAACAATTCTTTGTTTATAAAGCTTTTTAAAAGTTGAAAGATAATAATAATAATAATAAAATATTGTTTATGACATTTTTATTCTT
The DNA here is from genome assembly GCA_013397395.1 of Sinosuthora webbiana. Lineage (NCBI taxonomy): Eukaryota > Metazoa > Chordata > Aves > Passeriformes > Sylviidae > Sinosuthora > Sinosuthora webbiana. The sequence goes on from VXBN01013316.1 coordinate 20,178, forward strand.
GATGTCATTCATTCTGATTATTTTTTAAGTTCATAATTCTTCCCGTTTCATAACTGTCTTCTCTGAGTCCCATCTTTTCCTTCCTGGATATAGCAGAAATTAATATTCTCAGAAAGACAATTCTTCAAACACGCTGCCAAATATTCTTCAATACTTTATAATTATAGTTATAATATTAGTAGAAGTGGTAGTACACACTCTTTTTAGCCTAGTATAATCTTGGGATTCACCATTTCCCGTGCCAAAGCCGCATTTTGTCACTAAACCCATCTCTCTGATGCAGTCCACACCTACCCAACACTTTCTGGTATTCCAACAACAAATTTTTTGTGCTTTTCTGCTCTGCTGCTGTCCCTGTCTGTACTTGACTGACAAAGAGAAGAAAAACAATTAAATTAGTAAACACAAAAGATACAGGTAGTCAAATATTTTTAAAACCTGAGTAAAAAGAGTATGACAGAACCCAGTCAGAGCAGGCCAGATGTTTAAATGATCTTGACTTGTGAGGGAAGATCAGGCTCCCTAAAATCTATAGTTAGAATATTCAGGTACTCAATAAAATTACTTACAAAATTAATTGAGATTGAGTGGTACTGAAAGAGGGTGGACATATTTATTCAAAGTGTCCATAGCCTTATTTAGGTTGGCAAAGGCCTCCAAGATCAGAGAGTCCAACCATTCCCCCAGCACTGCCAAGGTAACCACTGACCCATGTTCCCAAAGTGCCACACCCACATGGCTTTTAAATCCCTCCAGGGAAGAGGACTCCACCTCTGCAACTGTGCCAGGGCTAGACAGCCCTTTCAGTGAAGAAATTTTTCCCAATATCCAACCTGTCTCTCCCCTGGGCCAGCCTGAGTCTGTTCTTTCTCCTTCTGTCCCTATTCCCTGTGAGCAGAGTCCGACCCGCCCGGCTGTCTCCTCCTGTCAGGGAGTTGTGCAGAGCCACAATGTCCCCCCTGAGCCTCCTTTTCTCCAGGCTGAGCCCCTTTCCCAGCTCCCTCAGCCGCTCCTGGGGCTCCAGACCCTTCCCCAGCTCCATTCCCTTCCCTGGACACGCTCCAGCCCCTCAGTGTCTCTCTTGTCCTGAGGGGCCCCGAGCTGTCCCCAGCAGTGGAGGTGCCTCAGCGGTGCCAGCCCAGGGGACGGGCCCTGCCCTGGGGCTGTGTCACACCATTGCTGGGACAGCCCAGGGGCCATCAGCCTTCTTAACCCAAAATACTGTTTGTCCAAAATATCTCCAGAGAAGTTGTATACCTTCTAAACCAGATTAAATATATAAGAGCTCACTTTAGATTGGTAAAAAACAACCATTTAGTGCAGTTTGCCTGCTCTGAGTTTGTATATTAAAACACAAATAAATAATGGAAATAACTTCTGAGAGAAATGTTCTCCCTTCTATTTGCTTTGTGTGTTCCTACCGACCCTCTTCCTCAGCCAAACGCATTTTTGTCACTTTAATAATTCTATTATGATCATTCCCATGCTACCATCTGAAAAGATGCATATATATATAAGAATATAATATGAAATGTAAGGATAAGTGTTCATATAATAGGCTTATTTAGCCTGTTATATGTAATAGTATTAATGGCAGATGTTTAGGAAAATAACTTAGTTCTGCGTAATGAGGTAATAGAGTAGCACCCTGCTTTTGGTATAACCTCCCTGTTCCACCACCTTATGAACTTTCCAAGCAGCTGCTTGTTTTTCAAAAGCTAAATTTAATAATTAATGTCTGACCTCCACAGTATCTTCTGGCATCAAGTTAATAGTTTAACCATGCATTTCATTACAAAGTAACTCATCATCAGATTTGCATTAAAAGTTCTGTCTAAAAATTTCATCCAATGCCCTCTGATAATTGTTTCTTAACTGTAAAAACACTGATTTTAATTTCCTATGTACTTTCCCCATAAAACCATGAGGTTTTGGACATCATCAACAGCCCTGGCTGTCTAATACTGAAGCTTTTTCGACCACAGCCTTGCACCTCCTCGTGGAATTCAGTCTTCACCATTTTACCTTTTGTATTATTTTCCCACATCCTTTCTGAGAATAATTTCAAATATAGACAATCCATGAAGTTGTAAAATAACTGGTATTTCTACTTTCCTTGTTAATTTGATTCCCTGGTAATTTCTAGCATTTTATTCACATTTTTCACAACTTTTGAACACAAAATATTGTTAATTATTCTTAACACACACTTGAAGATTTTTTCCTGAGTATTACTTCAAATTCATGCTTTTACTATGCACTATTTTTCCCTCTACAGGCATATACTTGGAATTTATCAACCAATTGAGAGGTTCAGTTTGGCACAGTGCAGGGAAGACGCCTAGCCAAAATACTTTTCAGTGACCAGAAATATTTCCGCAGCTGAGCACAATATTCCTCCATGTCCTATGCTGCATAGACAACATGTAAACCCAGAACATAAACCCTATGGAATTTTTTGCCGGTCAATGCATTCAATCTGTTGTTCTTGTTAGCTTTTTTTCCCCCCAAGGTTATTGTAATTCTGTGGTGGGGAGAAAATGTCCAATAGGACCAGAATTCTCCTCTTCATCCCATTGTTGAAATAGCACCACACAACCGTGTCTCTCTCTTTTAGGACAAAGATCAAAATCTGTGCAGACTCATTTGATTAAGTCTTTATGATTTCTGCTCTTTAGGAAAAAAATTCAAGGTCACTTTCAGACCTGCTATGAGCTTCAGCTTGAGTCTGAGTCTATCTGTTCAGATTTTCTGTGGAAGATGCAGAATCTATGCAACCCCTTGGAGATCTGCTTATCGATTTCTTTAAAACAGTGGGTACCATCAGAATCCTGAGGTATTCTGTGTCCTCCTGTCTCTTTCACACTCCTTAGAAGTCCAGCTGGAAGTTCTAAACCATTTATTGGCCTCATCAGCACTCTATACAACCAGAACTGCTTTTGACTTTTGAGAGCAGTAAGGGAATGATTTCTACGCTGCATCCTCAAACAGAGCTTTAATTGAGCCCAGTCATAAAAGAAGATCACAATAGAAAAGTCATCTGAAGAAAATTGACTATTGAAAATAGTCATTGAATAAAATGCTAAAAGGAATACAGTTAGACTTTCAGGTTTGTTTTGTTGTTGCTTGGTGGTTTTTTGTTTTTTTTTTTTAAAACAAGCTGCAGAATTATTCAGCACGAATATTTTCCTCCATTGAAGCAACTCTTTCTTCCAGAGTGTGAACTGGACAGAGAAATTCAAGCCTTCATTTCTGATGGATTGGGTTATTTTCCTTGCACTCTGAATGAACCCAGATTTACATTGCATTTAAATGATCACTATACATATCACAGAAACACACAGGCAAATAAAAACTGTGGTGAGATTCTTAAACCACAACTGAAGACATCTGTGCTATCAATATCTACCTGTGAAATCTATCTGGGCTCCCACTACGGGTGAATGAAATCTGGGAGTATTATCTGTAGTGTTCAAGGTAAATTTTTCTCACCTCATCAGAAATTGGGCAGAATTTCTGATGAGGTGAATCACACCCTCAAACTCATATTGCTCCCAGATCACATGCACAAGCAATACAGACATTTTAAGACAGGTGAGAGAAACTGCAACCCTGGTGTACAAGAACAGGCTCACCTCTTGGAAATTCATGGGATTCTGAAGACCTTGACTGGAAGGTCATCATGCCATGAAGTTGTGACAGAGGAAGTGGTAGACAGGGAAGATTATGAGGTTGATCTCCTTCTGCCACTATGGCACACAGCATTTAATCAGCCCAGTAACAAGCAAATCAATTGCCATCTCCATTATTAAAGAAAAGGCCAAACTGAAACATCCATTCTCATGTTAAATGTGTGGATAAATACAGACAGATGATCTCGAAGGAGATAGGAACTGCTCTTGAGGAAGATTCCTGATTTCCTAAAGTTGGTTATGGAAAGGTTTATTTAAACTACCAACGAACAGTGCTAGTAATTTAATTTATTTGGACATGCATGAGTATTTATAGGATTCCTGTAACAAATATAAATTATTGCATGCTTTATACAGGAAGTGGAAACAGCCAGATGTATATTTCCTCTGTTTATTCAATTTACTCAGTGTTCCCTGAAACGTGTTAATAATAAAGTCTTATTCTTTTCCCTCTTCCCATGTGCCCCATTACTAACAAACAATGAGATTTTAATACTCTAATTAATAACTTTGGTAAGTCATTTAACATAACATTAAATAGCATGAAGAGCTAATTAATCTGCTCAGTGAAATTTCACTCTAACAGATGCCTACCTGTTCATACAAAAATCACTCAGATTCTTAAGAAATTACTAAACATCTTGAACATCTTCTCTTAAACAGCAGTTTTGTTCTGGTGTGGGTTTGTTTTTCTTTATCATAGGCAATTTTGCAGTCATAAATAAAGCCCAATGAGCTCAAGAGAAAGCAACTGCTGAGAAAATTAACTTTTATGGAATGAAAATACGGTTCAAGATTTTATTTTAAAATGTCTCATCTTCGACTTCTCTTTTCTTTGAACAGGCAGTGAAATTTATCAGCATCCTATAATACTCTATTTAAAGTAACTTCAATTTTTGAGCAGGTTTGAGAGCCAGAACCTCATAGCTTCACTTTTATTAACGTGCTTCTTTATTTCCTTTTGTTTTGACCTAAAATACTTTTTTTTTTTTTTTACTTTTTCCTTAAATTCAAAACCAACATACTCAGAAGGGAATCCTGTGCAATTCTCCCTATTACCATACCAAAGCAATCCTTCCTGCCTCATGGCTTAAACTAATCTTTTAAGTACCTGGAGCTGAGGAGGAAATAGTCCTCAGGGCTTCTGCTGCCAGTACTACTGAATGCAGCAACCATGTTCTCCCTTTCTTTGAAATTATGTCACCTTGGTCACTCATAAAGACAAGACAAGGAAAGGAGCAAATATTATGGTCTCCAGAGCTCTTTATATTTCTACAGAACAAGAATAAGAAACTGATTTAGTCTAAAATTAATTGAATTGTATCTGAATGTTTGAGTTAGTGAAAGAAGCTATAATTTTTAAGGGGTAGAAAATGAAAAAAATACAGCAACTGTAAGAGTTTCCCACCTCAGCCGCATTATGAGTTTTCTGTAAGGACTTTTCCTCTTCCATCTTGAGTCAGCCTGCATGAAAATTTTGCCCACATATCAACAATGTTCAAGACATACAGGCTGGACAATACTAAATCAAATCTAGGAACTGAAAATGGAATAAATCACCTAGTTTCGTGCATCTGCACTTACCATGGTCTCGCTTTCTCCCTGCTATAGGAGAAATTAGTACAGGTTTTAGACAGTCTACATTGAGGAAGATTTTATTATGGCCTTTAAGTACATACAGGGAGCCTCTAAGAAAGAGGACAAACATTTTAGCAGGGGCTGTTACAATGGCACCTAACAAACCTCAATGATAGCATGTGGTGCAAGATTCAAGCTCAGGAATAATGTTAAAATTAAGGTAATTCAAGGGAAAAAGCCTGACTCTTTTATTCATTGGTTCAGTAGAGATTTGGTTTATCTGGCGTGATAAAGTCATCCTTTCGGCAGAAGGGTTGACTTCCAGAGGTTCCTCCAAAACTGTAGTATCCTGCGGTTCCTGCCTGCCATTGACTGTAGGCACTTGATAATTTCGCTTTTCATAAGACACATATTGTAGAAAGGATCACAGTTGGTGACACATAATTTTTCATTGGATTTAGTAATTACCTTAAGAAGCTCAAAAAAACCCCTTTTTACCTGCAATAAAGTACGAAAGACAGCTTCCTAAAGCACAAATTAATACTTTTTAAGTTTAAAAATTATACTTAATTTCTTTCCTCTATCACCTCTATGACTAAATGTGTCTCTCTATATATGAAATACAATACACAGCAATTTATAGGGAAATAATATTTTTTATTTCTCATTTTTGCTTTAAGGACATTTTGCTCTTACTCATGACTGGAAACAAGATGCAGCAGCAATTACTTAAACAAGGTAAACAACCTAGTTAAATATGAAAAATATTCACTGCCTTTGCCATAGCTCCTCCAATATCCAGGGAACTTCTTGTTTTGTTCAGAACATCCCCTAGGACTTAGCTAAAGCCAGTGTCACAGTCAGTTTAAGAACACATCTCTCTCCCTCTCATACAATTGTCAGTATTATTAGCATAAGGAAAAAGTACTACTTGTATATAGAAATTCTCACATGGAGTACAGAAGGGAGACCCACAGTTAGGTCACCAGCTACAAAAAAATTCTCTTGATCTTTACACAAGTAAAGATCAAGTTTTGGGTCATTCACCCAGAGTATTTGAAACAAGCATCCATAATGCCTCTGCTCTGCAAGAAGGGTGAATAAAGAGGTAGAACTTGATTTTTTTTCTTTGGTGTGATGTGCAAAAGCAAAAGGGAGCCCCTCCACAAGCTCTCGCCATGCTTGTATTAGGACAAGGAATGACCTCTTGCCAGTTCCACATAACAGATCTTTTTTTCTGTGATGCATAACAAGGATCAGACTGTTGCCCTGTTTCTGGTGCCTAGATATACATGAATCCAGAAACACAAGTTTTGTACTTGTAAATTCAAAGTCGGTGAAAGATTTGCATCAATTTTTTTTCACGCCTTTGCTCTTCTCCCCCATTTTTAAAAACATAACAAGGAGAAAAGGGAAATTAAACTACTATTTCTACTTTGAAAAAGTTGGATGGTAAATAGCTTTCTTACATAGGAGGTTGAAAAAGCAGATAGTTTAAGGTCTATTTCTGGTCTCAAAATCTGCTGTTTTCTGGTTCTGTCAAACTGTAAATGAAAACTTGGATTCATTCTCACATTTTTCTGACTATTCAATTAACGCAGAATCTATTTTTTTTCTACATAGCATACTATATCTTTAACATTTGGCTATTACTCTTTGTTACTACTACAACATTGTTTAATAATACTGACAGAATTACTATTCAGTCAAAAGATACTATGAAAGCAGACAGACCTGAAACCTTTATTTTCCTTTAGTTATCATATCTCTCATATATCAAATTGAACTTTAAGACATCAAAAATCTGACGTCTGCAAAGTCTCTTGTGACAACCCTTAGAAAAACAACTTCATGCTAGAGCTCAGAAAAGGGAAAGAGGAAGCAGAGCCAGAGAGTGGCAGGAACACCAAACTTGGGAAAAGATATATCAGTCTGATTGAAAACAGACTTGAAAAGTCTTTGTGGACAACTTCCCCACCACCACCACCTTTTTTTTTTTCCCTTAGTGTGTGCGATCAAATGAGTTGAGTATGGAAAAGTAAAATAGGGAAACTCCACTGCCCTTCCCATGGGGTGAGTTCCCAAATGTATTGCACACTTGACAGCCAAACATCTATGCTCAATGGTGCTTGTCATCGCCAACCCTGAGAATTAGCTGGAAACACTCTGTTTTGAATTGAGTCTGATTGATCCCTCCACACTTGCAAAGGCTGTGCCCCACTTCCTGGCACTGCCAGACAGGTTGCAAATCTTCACCACAGTAATTAGTGATCAGGTTTCTGGCTATTAAGCACACTGGAGAGGAGGAGTCCAATATGACCCAAGAGAGGGAGTGTGAGGGGCAAGGAGAACAGAGGTGAGGCCAAAAGAGGGCTTGGAACAGAATACGTCTGAGGGGAGACCTCACTGTGGTCTGCAGCTGCCTCTCTTCTCTCTGGTGACCAGTGACAGGACCCTAGAGAATGGCCTGAAGCTGTGGCAGAGGATGTTTAGGTTAGGTATTATGTAAAAATTCACCCTGAGGGTCATTGGGTACTGGAACAGCCTCCCCAGGGAAGTGGTCACAGCACCAAGGCTGACAGAACTCAAGAAGTGTTTGGACAACATTCTCAAGCACAGGGTGCGATCCTTATATGTCCCTTCAGCTTAGGGTATTCTGTGATGATGGGACTGCAATCTGTTACTGAGCAAATGCTAAATTTAGCCACACAGAATTATTACAACATATTTGCTGTAGTAGAGAGAAGCACATTTTTATTTTAATTCCTTTAAGGGTTAGGGAAATGCAACAGGTCTTTGTGGGAGTGACCTTCAACTGCTTCAATAGAAGCAATAAAGTCTGTTTAGATTCTGCCCATTACCTAAAAGCACAAGGAAAAGTCTCTTTTGTGCCTTCTAATCTCTGCAACAAGAGGTGAGCAAGCCTCCATGCTCTTTCTGTGTGCCCAGACAGAGGAAATCATGTTCCATCTCACAGTGTTTTTTATTTCTGTCGTGATTATTACAGGTTCACAACACACTGGCAGTGGCTGGCCTTTCTGCTCTAATCACCCTGCGCACACACAGCTCCCTGTGCTCTGCAGAATAAAGAGCACTTTGTTCAACAGACCCTCCACTCTTCCCCTGCTGCTTGCCACCAGCTCAGGGAATCTCCTCTATTCCTCTTTGTCATTTACCAGGATGTTCCTCACCTAAGGTGTATTCATGCTCCAAAAAGACTGAAAAACATTTTATGTGGGTTAATTGTTGGACTCGACAATCTTCAGGGCCTTTTCTTAAACCTAAATCATTCTGTGATTCTATATCCCACCCTCCCTTTTTCTTATCTAAAGAAAACTAGTGGGGCACAAACTGGAAGCCAGTAGTCCAGCAAGAAGAGGGGGGGAAATCCTTATCTCAAGGGGAAGGTAATGGATAATTAGAAGATTTTAGCTCAGGGATGGGGCTGTTGTTTCATTTTGTTCCCTCCCAAAAAAAAGGAAGTGTATTCTAAGAAGGAGTGCTAAAAGGTTATTGAATGTCTCCAGGAGTTATCAGTGTCTATTTACACTGGTGATCTGCACTGCTGAGCTCACAGAGCAGAGAGAGTTCCACAAACCCCCTCTCCCAGCTGTTCTCCCATACCATCAACGGCTAAACCCTAGCCCTCTCCCCCTCACCACACCAAACACAGGAGCTGCATTAAGGGGGATTTTTAGCCTCTTCTTTCAAGGTAGCATCACATCTGCAGTGGAAGAAAAAAAGCAGAGTCACAAAAACCCACTTGGGTTTACAGAATGGCCTCAGAGATTCCTGGAAGATTGTTACTGCTGTATTTCACAGCACTTGGTGTCACTGTGACCGAGAAGCTCAGAAATTCACCTTTGACCCAGGCCTGATAAGAGGCATAGACAGCATTCCTTTGATAGTTAAGGTGGAGGAGTTATGATGGTGCACTGAGAGCAAAAAAAAGGGTGGCCCCACTGTGATTTAGGATTTTTAATCGCCTTATGATGAGTAGAATTCACAATGAAAGATGTTTTGTCATCGGGAGCTAAATCTTCCTGACAATGCTAGCTTTGTGCAGCAGTGGAATGGGTTTCCTCAAGAATAAACCTAGCAGGATGTGTCCCCTTGGGATCCTGGGAAGAAAAATCAATGGTTAGCACAAGAGCTCTTAATTTACATGCCATGCAAGGGGCAGCAGCTGTAACAAGAAAGATGATCTAAATATTGAGTTGTCTTTAAGTGAAAAATATGGTGTTCCCCGATCTAGCTGAATTAGGGCAATGTTTCTGGTTGGGATTCTTCATCCATTCCAGTTGGGTGACATACAGAGGGCTAATTTTAAATAATGGAAGGGATCCCTATAGAGAAAGCAAATCCAGCGTAATTAAAATGACATATCACACACAGAGACAGATTGGTGTGTGCTGTTGCGATCCAGCCCTCTGTAAACAAGCAGCTGTACTGTACCTTCTCTTACCAAGATGCAGAAAACATTCCTTGCCCCTACAAACGTCACCAACCTTCCAAAGCCCTTGAAGAAACTCTGTCTACCTTCTTAATATCCTTTACTGCTAGACTAGGAACCAGTGGCATATTCAATTAGCTTTGCTTCACTTTCCCACTGTGCACAACTAACATGGTATTTTGTGCTGGAGGATTGAATCATGGCTCTGGGATAGGGCAAGAGCAGCAGGTGTTGCACACCTTGACCCCAGCAAAGATTTTGACACAGTTTGTCAGAATACACCAGAGCAAAATTGCCAATTTATAAACTGAATAAACATTCTGTGATGTGAAAAGTGTGGAAAATTAGCTGGACTGTAGAAGATTAACCATACTTCCTGGGGTTTAGGGTAGTGGACAGTGATAAAAAGTCCAGCCTGCAGCCAGGGTCTGTGCTCTTAATTAAGAACCTGAAAAAGGGGATGAGGTACCTTGTCATCAGGTTTGTAGATTACACTGTGTTGGATTGGGAGGTTGACATACTGGAAGAAAAAGTTCTTATTCAGAGGGACTTATGTGGCTGGAAGAAATTGGCTGGCAGAAACTAGACTCTCACAGAATCCCGTATCTGGGAAAGACTCACCCTCTGAAACAAGGTTGATCAGCTTTTTATACAGGCACTTCATGATAGGAAAAGAGGGAACATTATTAAACTAAAAGAGGAGAGATTGAGATTAGATGCTGGGAAGAAATTGCTCTCTGTGATGTTGGTGGGGCCCTGGCAAAGGGTACCCAGAGAAGCAGTGGCTGCCCCTGGACCCCTGGCAGTGTCCAAAGCCAGGTTAGATAAAGCTTGGAGCAACCTGGGTTAGTGGAAGGTGTCCCTGCCCACAGCAGGGTTGGGTTAGAATGAGATGCTCTTTTGGGTTCCTTCCAACCCAAACCATTCTACAATTCAAGGAACATCAAGGAACAGGAGAGTTGGGGGTAGATGTCCCTCAGCAGTCCCTTTCAACTGAATTGTTTTCCAGCACATAAATGGCCTTTAAAGCCTCTTGTGAATAGTAAGCAATAAGAACCCGTCCAGGACAATCTGTTCCCCCATCCATATTGTTAGCTTTCTTTTCACCTGTTCAGCTACCTGAATGGCTTCTGCTCTTTCAGAACATACAATATCAGAATAATTATCCCCAGGTAACATGCAGCTACAAGTAATAACAATTAGGGTGGATAAAGGGCTTTGAGTCCCAGGCAGGGTTTTCTCTGTGAGCTCAATGTACAGTGCATTACGAACCTCTGTGTTTTATCAGGGAAAAAATTATATCTGTATGGTGATTATTGTAACTGATGGGTGGCAATACATATTGCACTGGAATTCAACAATATAGTTGGAGTAATTACATCTGTGACAATTTCCTGTCACGAGCATAAGCCTTGCTGCCTTCAAAGTGCAGCATGCCCCACTGTCATATGGATTGTTACAGCTGGTGGGTGACACCTGAATTTACTGTGGCTTGTGCAGCCAGACTGCCTCAAAAAATATACATCTATTATATACATAATACAAAAAACAGCATTTCTGAGTACAGCACCTCAATGGGCAAAGCCTCACCCACCTCTGTTTTTTTCTGTCACATCAACAGTCCCAAAAGGCACAGTGCATGCTGCCACATGGCTCTGGAGACAGGTGATGTCTGTTTTCTACTCAATATGAGTACCACTTGTGCCTTTCTGTTGCCAGAGGTTTAAACCCTTCAGCCAGGTCACATATTGGATCACAAATGCAAGTCCCAGCAGGGGAGCTGGGACTCACTGTCCAAAGTCAGGCTGCATCAGAATCAGGAGCTTGAGAGCGTCCTGCTCTCTGTCCAGGTCACTTCTTCTCTGCCAGGCTCCTGCAGGACCATCATGAGCATGGGTGTGAAGGTGAGGCACAGTGAAAGGAAGAGCTTTTAAAGACACAAATAATCCCCATGTAGCTCTAATATTGTAAAAACCTTTTCCTTTACTCTCTTCCGAATCACACATGCACAAAAAAAAAAAAATCCTGAAACCCACAGGACCTCAAAAACATCTTAGTTGGGACCCCAAAGAATTAACTTCTGATAAATTAGAATTTTGTATTTGACTTTTATATAGAAAAGGTAAGGATGTAATATATACCTATATATTTACGTCTGTGTGTACACTTCATGAGATACTATTGCCATAACATTCTGCTTAAAAAATTACCTACTAAAAAAATTGATAATTTATTTGAGAAGTCAAAAATCTACTTAGGATAAAAAGTCAGAGGAAAACCTTTTTTCCTTCTTGAAATTAAAAATTTTACCAGACAACAACAGCAACTTCAATAATGCTTTTAAACTTTGCCTGCTCAAAATTGGTTGGATATTCTAATCTCTTCTTTTTTTATTTTTTTTCATTTATTATGGAATTGCTTTTTCCGGAAGACACTATTTGGTTAAGAAATCAATTGAGAGCCAAAAAAAAAAAAAAAAAAAAAGAGAGAGAGAGAGGCAAGGAAATGCTAGTGAAAAAGGCGAAACCAAAAAGGATTAATATCTGTATTTTTCTTGGAATGGAGGCCTTTTCTGCATAGCTTAGACCTACGGATTTAGTTAGATCCCTGAAGATTTGTGGTTGTGTTTTTGACATCAGCAACTCCTTCCACTGCCTTCTCAGTGCAGCCAAGTTGTCCTTTGGTTCATTCAGAAGTAGAACTTCTGACGTTCAGAAGTGCAGACAAACAGCTCACAGGCTCATGAAAAGGTTTCTGCATCTCTTCAAGGCAGACCAGTCATTCCATGGCACAAATGCACAATTTTACTCACGGGTTATTCAATCATCATAAAATTGTTGTATCTTTATTAAAAAATAATTTTTGACAAAGATGCCCTTGCATAAATAACCATGTAATTTCAAGTACTTGCATTGCTTATACCTACTAAATAAAAAATAGACTGAGCTAAGAGCTGATAATTATTTATAATATAGCAAATAATTATAATAATTATTTGCTATAATTTGCCTGTTAGATTGCTGGGAAGTCTTTTTCAAAGTTAACATAATGTCAATACAAAGAGGCACCTGAGCCAGAAACCTCAACTATCATTGCAAATCTGAGTCCCATCATCTGTAAAATCTGATGTTTTGAGATTTTACATTTATAATTTAAGTCCAGCATTATCTATTCTTTTGAATTTGAGTTCACAACGGAGGAAAGTTTTATAATCTAAAAAGTAAATCTAATATCTAGAAGAGACTAAATGACATTTTTAAGTATGAAGAATTCCTTAAATGACTGTTCACTTTTTAAAGTGCGAGTGACTATTGGATAACAGTTTATACACAACATGAAATATAAAATTTCTTTAAAATCATAGAATAAGAGAAAGGCAAAGGTCTTCCTAGACCTGTCCACATATCCCAGCTTTGAGGCTGCCCTGATCCCCATGGAAAACAGAAATACTCTCTTCACATTTGGTTGGTAGTACCAGGTTCACCGTTGCAAAGGAACAGAGGTTTCACCGGGGAAAAAAACAAAAACAAAACAAAACAAACAAACAAACAAACAAAAAAAAAAACCCTACTGAAAAACTTACCAGACTGCCAGGCGGAGAACTAACCTCATCAGCTGCAGACACTCAACAGAAATATTTGACCATCCTGCAGATACAGAGCAGCCAAGCCATCTGGTGTCAATGGAATTGCTGCAACAGTGCTTTGGGATAAAGTACATTTCTGTACCAATCCAGGAGTTGTATTTACCCTCTCAACCTGTGACTTGTACTCTAAGTGTTCATATGGAAAAGCCACCTTTAAACTTTCCTCCAAATATCACTTTAATAATACTCTACCTCAGTACCCACCAGTTAACTTTGGCAATTTGAAAAGAATATAAAAAATAAATTTAAAAATACATATATTTTTGTATATAGATGTACATATACATGTGTGTCTGTGTATCTAAATACCTATAGGTGTATGCGTATGTATGTGTGGGTGGGTGTGTATGTGCATGTGCATAGCTGACAAAACAACAAAAAGCCTAAAGACTAAAAAGTATAGAAAAACTTTATTAACCTTTGTCACAGGTTGTGGAAGGAGGTTTTGTTAATATTATTTTTTTTTTGTGGGCGTTCTATTCATGACTATTAAAAATAATAAAAAGGAAAAGTGGTATAACATTCAATCACAAACAGAGTTAATCAGCTTTCAACAAGAGATGCCATGAGCTGAAAAATTAAATTAAGCTAAAATAGCCCAAAATGACCTGTGTCAGTTCCCCGCTTACCTGCAATAAATTACTTGTAAACCCAAGAACCTGCAAAATCACAGTTTTATGGCAAATAAAGCCAGCTGGAGCCTGGAGAAATTGTCCTGTCCTGTGGTTTTCAGACTACAGTGTATGGACTGCTGTGTATCTGGAAGGTGTCAGAATGGGGCCTGTGAAATGACTACCAAAATCCTTGAAACTTCACACAGAAGTGAATTCCCAGGAATCGGGGGGTGTGGGAGGGGAGATGGGGGGGTAGTAACATAATGCAAAACAAACCAATCAAACAGAAAACCCAGAAACAAAATTAAAATAAACACACACAAAGCCCCCAAACAAACAAATAGAGAGACCTCATGAAAACTCAAAACACAAACAAATAGCAATTAAAAAAAAAAAAAAAAAAAAAGGCTGAGTATTCAATGTCAAACCCTCTTCCTTAAAAGTTTCTAAACAAAGTCTGTTTCAGTAAGCTGCACAAGATTATCTTTTAGATATGTTTGTTTGGGGTTTTTTTCTTCCTTTGATTTTGATGTTTTGTCCAAAAATATTACTTTATCTGGATTTTTTTTAAGCTTGGGAAGCATTGATCTCTTCTGTCTTCAGACCAGTTTATCTAAATATGTGACTCCACTCAGAACCTTCTTTCGCCCCACTATCCATGATCCAACAAAGTTTTTGGTCTTTCCTCCTACTTGTACTCATCAGGGTATCCTCAAAATAAATTTTCATTTCTCCTTTATGAACTTTCCCCCCCAAATTATATCAGCATGAGGGGAAAACAAAACAAAACAAAACAAAACAAAACAAAACAAAACAACAAAAACCAAACAAACAAAAAAAAAACACACTACACGGATTGGTTGGGGTTTTTTTACCCTTTATAAATTAGAGGAAGCATGAAAATTATGATCCTTCACTAGGAAGATTCAGAATAGCTGTAACCACGTAATTACTACCGTGAATGAAATGGAAACTACCAAATACAGCAACTGATTTGTGATGCAAAATAACTGCTTCCTGCTTTTCTCCCAAACTTAGTGCCCATGAAGAAGTGAGATACTGTAGCTGCAGGCATGAAAGCTACCCAAAATAAATTCTGTGAGTGGTGTGTGATGGGAAACATATTTTCTTTGCATTTTTGCTATCTTCCAAAATGCCTTTGGAAGAGGAAAGATGATTCTAAAATAATGAGAGACTTTCCTGGCAAAACCATGCCTCAAATAAATGATTAAATGCCAGTGAGGAAACATCATAGCCAGTAAATCAATGCCCTTTTCATTCAGGCTTCATTGAGGAAGGTCATGTTATGTTAAGGAACAGTAACTATGAGTGTCTAATAAAAGCCACTGGTGTCTTGTTGGTTGACTTGGCGGCTGTGGAAACAGGGTGACCACAGAAGGTGAGTGCATGAGGTTGCACCCCTACAAAGCCTCAGCCATAGGTAGGTTTATCCCCATTAATGTTTCATTGTGGACTCAGCAGTATTACTCATGGGAGCAACATGTACTCCACATGTGCTTTATTCATGTGATTCATGTGCTTGATAGTGACTGAAGAATCATATTTTGGTACACTGACTCAAACCTTAAAACAGCTCCTCGGCCTGCAAAACTTCTACCCTTTATTTTGTTTTGTTTTCCAAAACACAGAAAAGTACTAGTATTGACTGGAGAAACTCCAGATACAAGAGCCAAATTTAAATGGACAATTCAATACCAACCAGCAGGACTGTGAGCATTTCAGAACATGAATGCCTAACTCACCCTAATGTGAAATTTGAAATTATGCTACAGAAAGCCAAAGGGCTCTCTAAGCATCTCTCAAGTTGGAAGCTGTGAATAGATGGGCTACACTCTTGGATCTGTCTATACTGCTACTTTCTTCACATCAGGAGTGCTGGGTAATTGGTTAAGTTTACTGATGTCCTCTTTGATGGCATCAGTGGTGAGAAAAGTGTCGCACCCTGGTGGCCAGTGTTTCCTACTAAATGAAGTTCCTTGAAATAGTATCTGCCTCCATCAGTCTGTAAAGCAAGGCAATCAAAAATGGTGTTAAAATTATTGGGAAAATTTCTGTTGCGTTTCGTTGACTTTGAAGCAGGCTGTTAAAATGCCCCAGGACTCAGAACAAGGCTTTCAGGTGATGTATTTCCAGCAGGTGCCATTAAAAGAAAGCAAATATTGGTTGTTACCAAGAGCCAACACTTCCTGTTGAATTTACCAGGCTTCAGATCAAAACCTCTTTGCAGTGTTTTCCATTTCATCTGCAGGGAGATACTATACACACTCAAGTCTTATCTTGAGAGGTGTGGAGTACCTATTTCTTTCCACCAGTACAGATAAGACAATGGAACTTTGCTCCCCTCCTTCCTCTCAACAGTAAAATTACATGGAACAGTGAGAAAATGGCATTATGAGAGACAGCAGTTTTCCCAGTATAAAGCAATGTAATCTCTTGGCTTCAATGAAAAATTGCAAGTTTACACCAAATATGTTGTTTAAGCCTACCTAACTAAGTTGGCTTTTGCATTCAAAAAAAAAAACACCAAAACCAGAAAAACCCCAAAACAACTCCAAAGACACCCAGAAAAATCTCAAAACCTTAAATGAAAATGTTAAATCCAAATTCCTCTGCTGATGGGTATATTTTTGTAAGTCTTCCTCCATTTTGCATAGAGATATGCACTTAGTGTAAGCTATTCTTTTCCCCATGATGTCTTGTGCACAGAAAATGCAAAACTCAGGCACTAACAATAATCATAAAAACACCAAACCAAGCAATAATAATAATTACAGTACTGATTTGACATAATAACAGCAATAACTGGTTTTGAAACCCTGCAAGTGTAAAAATCTTGTTTGCTTTATTAGCCTACACACAGTGCTAGTCTTAAAAGTAAGAAATGCACTTTCTAGCTCAGATTTCATAAAAAAAAATTACATCTTTAATTAAGATTTATGGCATTCAATAGGACTCAGCTAGGATAGAAAAACTGCTTCAGTGAATAAAAAAAATAGCAGTTAAAAATGGGGAAATATGATTAAGTGTCTTTAATTCCTACTGCCTCCTTTACGGGGTTTCTGATGGCCTCAGGCAGAAATAGGCACTTATTGTCTTTAAAACGGCATTATTCTTGGCATAAAATGTTTATGGATCAAGATGAAACTCGTTTTGAGAAATAATAACACTGGCATGAATTGAAAGGACCTTGCCTTTGGAGGAGAAAGAAAAAAATCAAACATATATTTAGTTTAATGGAAAAATGTACTTAAAGGGAAACACTTTGAAAAAAAGAGAGATTTTCATGATGAAAAATATGATTTAGATATATAATGCTTATGAGACCAAGGTGATTTGCATCTCAATAATGTAAAGTTATATTTAAATCTCAGTTCAGCCTTAAAATGGAGACAATGATGACCCTTAAAGAAAAATGGGGCTTTGTAAGGAGCACCATTAACTATTTCTAGGCAACTGTGTTGCCTTGGGCAATAAAAAGCTAGGAAAGGTAGAATCCTTTTAGGGCTCAGTCTCCTAAGCACTTGGCATATATTTTTGCAGATTTAACTGCAGGAAGCAGTAAATAGTGATAGTCAAGCCTGGTCTTTGCAATCATATTCTTGTTGGCACTGCAAGCTACAGCCAAGAATGATCTGAAATGCATGGCGTCAAATTCATGGCCCTCTCATTAAACCTTTCCCATATCCCAGATTCAGGAGCCAATTTGAGGTAGAGACCTGCGTGATCTCAGGTGGTTCTGCTGCCTGGAGGTAAAAATTATACCAACCCACTTTTGCCAAAATTTGGAGCTGTTTAAGGGTTTGTAAGTTGGGCTTTCAGGGCACCTTTGTCTCCTTTGAAGTCGGAAGAGTGACCAAAAAACAAGAGTATTCTCGCTGGACCCTTGATCCTATCGTTTGCATTATCAGCTTGCATCATCAAGGACACCACTTGAGCATGGTTGCCCACACAGCTGCATGCTGAGAGATCTGAATCCAAAAGCTGCATTAAAATACAAATAACTACAACCAGAAAACAAGGTTCAACATGATTGAACCTAGAGGACTGATGAGCAGCTAACAAATTCCTTTTGATCTTGCTAACTGTTTGAAATGCAAGTGGTGTTAAGGTATCCTCTAACACTCTGCCTTGTTTCAGAAACATAGTTAGACCCCTTCAGCTCAGGAAATGGTGCTGGGGTAAGATGGCATTGCAGTTTAGTTTGGAGATTGGGTTATGGCTGTTATATAAATGGAGCCTGAGGGAACGCAGAAAAATAAAATACCAGCAAGCAGCATATATTTTCTCCCATCTGGCAAAATCTTGTTCCATTAAAAAGTGTTTCATGCAAGTAGATAACATCTAAACTTCATTGGAACAACACCATAAGATTCTAAGGAACAGACTGCCTTCTTTTATCACCTCTTTTCCTAACAATTAAAGGTGAAAAACACTGGATGCTCTGTTACTTCCCCCAGGAAAGAGGCAGCCTAAACAGTTCCTTCTAGCCTAGACAGGAAGAAATACATAAATTTCTATAAAAGACAGAAAGGCTCAGCTAAGACCTCAGAGATGTTTCCACATCTCAGATCATCAAGATCCCAACAACTATTCAACACTGCCCTATCGGGACTTTTCAAGAAGGACTTCCTGAATGTGCTGCATCAAAGAGATGATCTGTACTAAGTCTCACATGAAAGTTCAGGGGTAAGGAGCCTCTGAAACTTCAGGTCACATTTAATTAGAAGCTGCATAACCATGGAGAAAAATAATCAAATGAATTATAAAAAAAATCATTTGCATTGACAGAATGGCTGTTTATACCCATCACAGGGAACATCCAAAATAATATTACTGCTCAAATTCTCAAAATAGTATTAATGCTTCGCACAGAGTAATATTATGATTTTGGTTTTATGGATTTAAAATTAAAATGTCAGCAGCAACCAGCTGCCTAATAAATAAAAGTTCCGACAGGTAGAGCAAAACAAAAAAGTGTGTTTTGCTTAGCAAGTATAACTCATCTGAAGGATGATACACACAAGGGTCATTCAAACCCCACTACCAGCACCATAGAGCAGAAGTATTGATTTATTACTGTCTTTTACTGACAAGCAAGTCAATATTTTACCTGACTTTCCATCTTCTCTATCTAGGTGTCCAAATACTGACCTTAGTAGGATCTGTAAAAATACTAAGGTTTGTGCTGAAACTAATTTTCCTATAGTCTCTGTGGGACTGTGCTGCTCAGTACACAGCCCTTAATAAGGTGATAATCAAATTTTTCATACTTACCAAGGGACATTTATTCCTAGGGAAGAGAGGTCTGAAAAAGAAGGAAGAAAGTAGGTGTATTTTCTTTGGTTCTGTAACATCAGCCCCATCTCCAAACCAAGCTTCCCATACCAAGAGCAGATGCGATCCTGAGAGCTGCATGATGCACTTGGATCTTGGTTTGGAAATTCCAGAACTTCAACAACACAGCAATAAAGATGGCTTCAAACACTGATCCAAGAACTCTGTGGGCCTAGGAGCAGCAAATGGAAGGTATTTTACATCATTGTAATTTGGCTGGACACTCTATCCCAGGTTGCTCCAAGCCCTGTCCAGCCTGGCCTTGGATACCTCCAGGGGTGGGGCCACAGCTTCTCTGGGCA
>VXBN01013340.1:8664-18777 GCA_013397395.1 Sinosuthora webbiana
TTTTTTTATGCTTGTGAGCACTTTGTTTGTTAAATAAATAGTTTTATTCACTTTTCTCTGAGGAGATTTTCTCCCGGACCAGTAGGTGGAGTTTTTTTTGTTTTGTATTTTTTTGTTTGTTTTGTATTTTTTTTGTTTTTGTTTTTGTGGGTTTTTTTGTTTTTGTTTTGTTTTGTTTTGTTTTGTTTTCACAGAGGAACCCCATTCAGAGATTTCCTCCAAAATTTCCCCTGAACTAGGACATATGGCAGAAAGCTTTCCACTCTTCTTGTCCTGTTCTTAGAAGTCAGAAGTTGAGATCAAAGTCTCAAGACTTCTGTCGCTAATCAGAAGGCAAAAAATCTCAGATTTAACTTCATGTACAATCATGGAAGAAACTTAATTCTAGACAGGGCTTCTGGAATTCTTTATTCTGCTCTGGTAAAGGACAGTAAAAAAACAGATTTAAAATGGCAATGCAGTAGATCCCATGTTAGCTGGCATGCTGTAGCAGAAAAAGAGCTTGTAGGTATTCTTCACATACTAGATCATACAGTAATCTTATCACATATTATAGTATTCACAATCATTAATATTACCTAATTATATTTAAATACTGGGATTTATTAACTCAGAAAACTTTGAAAGTGGTTGGCACTTATATGCACATATTTTGGTTTAAATATAATCTAAATCTAACAACTAATGCATGACTTTTAGAATAGGTATTCTTCAGTCCAATAGTCTGGACAGCAAATTGCAAAACCCCTCCTGCAGCAACAGTAGGAACCATATAGTTACCATATAATTATCTGCTCTTTTTTTGTTAATTACTTGAAAAGTACTGGACCATAGGATTGAGTGTGAAATACTAGCTCTAGGGACTATGCTGCCAGCACCAGGTATTATTTGTTTTGTTATTTGGACCCCTAAGAGTTATCATAATGCAAATTAGAGTACTAAAAAACCCCCCAAACCCACCAAAACAAAAACTTCCCCTCTGCACCCCCCAATCAAACCTATGTTAAGTTCAAATTAAGTTTGATTGTTAACAAATCAAACATATGTTAAGTTCATTTGGTTTTGAGTTTTCCTGTATAATTCGGAAATTTCTAGAGCTCAAAACTTCTGATTTGAATCTTGGATAAATGAAAAAATGGTAAACATGGTACATCTAGTTGGTAATTCCAATATGGCTGTGATCATTGATGAAAGAAAGCCACAAGTAAATGGCAAATCATAGTATGCCAGAACATACTATACAATTTAATTTAAACTTTTGCAAATGTCATCAGCATTTAGCTTGACAAACAGAGTAGAAAGGTTAGGGACTATAAATAATGGATTTCTTGAGTATTTAAGCTGAACCAAAAAATTGAAACAAAAAAAAAATACTGATTTGTGTCAACATAAAATATTTTGTTGACTCAAGACAAAATGTTTTGTTCAATTTCAGGAAATTCTTCATTTGACCATTTCAATTCTTCATTTTCACGTCACTGTATGATATCACCACATTTGAGATCCCAATTACATCAAAACAAAAGTAAAAATGAAAAACTCAAAAAATAATATCACAGTTTTGTTAAAGCAACCTCAGCAAGCCAGGATAACGATTTGGTGGACACCAATGGATGCTCTGACCTATCCTGCCCCTGAATTGATATTGAACCTCTTTCTTGCATGGGGTTGTCTGTTGCCTGGAGATGTCCCTGGTGTCTGTCTGGCTGTCCTGGTCCCTGGATGGGGCAGTGGTCAGGTCCTGGTCTGGGCCAGGTCTTGCCCACCACTCCAGAGACAGACCTGACATTTCTGGCACCCACCAGACCCTGGCATTGACATTTTCTAACTCTTCTCTTCCATGCTTTTATGCTTTGGAAAAAAACACATTGTTAACTTCCCAGTGAATGTTGTTTCCTTTTGAAGCAGCTTGGGTGATTTATATCTGATAAGACTATAACAATAAAAAACTTATTTCTAGGCTCAGGCCTAGAAATGATGGAGCTCAGTGTTATATTCTTAGTGCATCAGTGACTTAAACACTCAAGTTTTCCACTTTGTAAAATGTAGTTAAAGCTCATCTCAATATTCACCGTACCCAATGAATTTTACAGAGTTTTATGAAATAATTGTAGAGGGCTCTAAGCAACTTGACTAAAAACTGGGATGAGGGATCAGCAATACCAGTGAACCAGAGGTACAATTTTACTGCAGAAAGGACAGAGCTTTCTGAAAAATCCTTTCAAAAATATATGAATTAGATCTTTTGTCTGAGCACCCTGTTAGTATCTTAATGACTCCTTTCCCGTGTGGATGTCTCTTCCCTTCTCTGGATGCACTTCTTCAGTGTATTATTTTCAGTGACCACCATAAGGCCACGATCAGTTCCCTGCTGCTCCCTTGCCACGTGCTATTGCCACCAGAGCCCTCAGTCCTTAGTCCATTATAGTGACATCTGGTTCGTCACAAAGTCACCCTCACACTTGAGATTTTCTTTTTATTTAGCCCTTGAACTTACAGCTAGAGTCCAGTGGTCAGCACTGAAATGCTGTCAGTGTGGGGCACTCAGCAGTACCAGAAGTACATCTCTGCTCCTCTCTAGTGGTGAGGGTTCCTCCTAAGTTAGTTCAAGAAATGTATGATTTGCAAAGACTTACCAGAATATTTCATTAATCCTGGTGGTGAGACTGACAGTAGATATGAAAGAGAAAGTCAATTAGGCTTATCTCTGGACTGATTTAAAATCTGGTCCTTGGTATCACTTAATATATATTAAAACCCCCTCATATTACTGAGTTTCAAAGCATATTCCACAGAGAACCCAAAGAAAGGATGTCAGAAAAAGTGATGCCTCTAATGAACCTCACCCAAATCCAAAAGAAACCAGGAATAAAATACCTTTTTCCTTAGAAATTAGATCAATAACATTGTATCCAAAGGCACTCTTCATTGGATATTACATGCTTTATGAAATCCTTTGGCAACTGATGTGTAGAAATGTCTAGATAGCCTTATTGTGACCCAAAAGGATAAAGTTCTCTACAGCACATCCCTTAACAAAGAAACTATTATGTATTATGCATGTGAGTGTCATATTAATGTTTACAATATTTGTTGGTCTTTACTCAAAGAGGTTTCTGACTACAAGATATCTCTTCTTCAGAGTAGATTTCTTCGTCATATTTTTTAACTATTTTGATACATTTTTGTGCTACTGAGAAAAGATCTCCAAAAACATGTGGCAAGAGTATGACATATGATCTAGTGGCAAACAAAGGCAGATTCTTTTCAGGATACCACCATTTGGACTATAGTTGTCAGTTTTGCCCAGTATAACAATTTCATTACTGAAAAGCCTGCAATGGTTAGACGTATTTCTTTAATTTTTCAAATAAGCCTGTCTTTACATGACAAAAAAATGAGAGAAATTTATGCATGCTAATTCTATAATTTATCCTTGAGGCAGGTAGATGCAGCCAGAGATCAGATGCTGGAGTATGATTCCACCTGATTTAATTTATTGAATTGGTGCATTGCTTCTCTTTAGAGAATATGTACTGAAAAGTAGGTTTGCTAAACATATTTTGTATTTTTATACTTATGTGTGTAAACACTTTTTTTCCCCTATTGATTAGAGGAGAAACATTTCCTTTCCTGGCACCATGTAAGCACATTGGGAAGAATTTATTAGGAGGGATTGGAAGGGGTATATTAGTTGAATATTTTAGAGTCAAACAGCAGTTTCTTAATTGAATTCCTTACACTCATATTCCAGTCACTCATCTAGGGTTTTTTTTTACCTCTGTTTGATTTCAGCAGCAAATGGATAGGACCTCAAGCATTGTTGATGCTGGATACCTGCAGGAAACAAGAGAATATTAATTTAACAAGATAAACAAATAAACAAAATCCAATCCAAACAACCAAAATCCTAGTGAAGAGTACTATAATAACTTGAAAATATATATGATACAAATATATATAAGATACAATAACAGATACATAGTCTGTTATAGATAATTAAATTGCCCCCACAACAAAAGAAGAAAGTTTTATATAATTAATTCCAGAAATAGAACACAGGAGACTTAGGAAATATTTTGTAGATACCTCACAACAGCTGAGACCACGATGTACAGCTGTGCCATCAATCTCTGTCTGCTGATGTGGACTCAGGCTCAGCTGATTGCCACTGCAGCACCAGGTGACTCCAGGGAAAGCTGTGGGAGACCTGATGGCAAGTGAAGTGACAGCTCTGAAAATCATGAGTTTTCTGATCATTTTGTCAGTCAATTGTTAAAAAGACACAAGATATTCCACTATAACAGACTTAACTTGCCTTCGCAGAAAACAGCTGTAGTCAATGCTTTCTGATTTTAAATATTAGCAGACACTAGAAAATTAATTGCTAACTAATTACATTGGTGAATAATACTAAGAAAACCAAAAAAGGAGTAGTCCCCAAAGACTTTTCAAAGGGCACATAACCATGCAGGTGTTGAAGGCTCCTAAATTTGCATATATCAATTTCAGTTATGTTGTAGTACTCTAACATATGACTCTTTCCATTTGCCTCCAAAGTCCTTAGTCAGAAGAATAATTCACTACAGTATACACTGAAAACAGGCAGAGCTCTTACTCAGTACCATTACATGGTCATTGTAGGTCCCTTCCAACCTACAGTTACTTTATTCTATAAATAATTGCACAAATAATGTGACAATCTGATTGTCACTCAGTCTTCCATAGGTGGTGCTTCTTAAAATAAGCAGCATGTCAGTATGTTACTTAGGGGAAATCCCTCTTTTCTCATACTGTCATACAGTTATTTTTTTTCCTTCCAACTTAACCACAAGTACCTGAAAATGATAGTGACATGGCTTATTAGTCACAAGCTATCATGGGTTTACTGTCATCCTTAATAGACGACAGAGGTTTAATCAGTCCTGCTTGACTTTGTTTATTATTTTTGTTATTAACACCTCCATTTTTATTGGCAAGTGGGTTGTGGATGTGAAGATTAGTAGTAAATAACAACGGGACAGACCTGAAAATTAGTCATGCCACATAATCTGAAAAAGCCCAGATTAAGAAAATCAAGGCATTTATTGGACTGTGTCTTCCAATAGAACTTTAGTTGGCCTACAAAAAGATTTGAGAATGGATGAAAAATTGTAGTGTTTTGTTGCTGAACAGGTCTCTTCACCAGAACTGCCGTCTACATATTGTCTGTTTATTTTTCTTTTGTGTTCAACTGGTTGCCTGCTTTCCGTCTTTTTTCTTTTTCTTCTTTTTTTTTTTTCTTTTTTTTTTTTTTTTACAATGTATACATATGATTTAGCATTTCACTAAAGCCCCTCATAGTTTCTGTCATTTACACTGTCTGCTGCTGGATAGAGTGCACGTTCTCGCCATACAAACCATGCCCTTTTATTCTCCCTTACCACAGCAGGATGGATAAAAATCAGCAGTCTCTCTCATTTTACTTTAGAGCTTCTGATGGATGCAACCTGCACTGAAATGCTGCAGTGTTAGCTACGCCTGAGTCAGAGCTACGCATCTTAGAGCGTGACATGTTCACATTCAAGAATGAGCCAACAGGCTAGAGTTTTCATCTTTCTCATATCTGAAAGGAGCCTACAGCAAATCTCAAAGACAGAGACACTAAATTCTGTATCTGCTTCAAGTGGGCAAACCTAGGTGTAAAGCTAGATGCATATTTCAAAAAAATGAAATTATTGTGGCTGACCACTTCTCCTTTCAGACCACAGAACTAATAAGAGACTTTCTTGACTAGTGTTATGTTGTTCTTTGTGCTTGGATGGTTCAGTGATGCATATTTGGCTTGTCTCAACTTTATTGTTATATTCCTTCCCAAGGAGCCAAGAGACTACTGAGAATTTATTTTTTTTAAATGCATGCATCATCTTTTGCAATAAAACAGCAGGGGTAAAAGTCTGATTCCAATGAAAGTGGTGTCTGTCCCCCAGCTGATTTCTCCACAGCCAGATTTAAAGGGTGTTACCCAGCCTCAGAGGCTGTCTGTTCCTGAACAAATACATGCACCTACAAAAGAAAACATCTTTGACACAGGATCTGCCACAGAAGTACTACACTTCCAATTTTGTCTCCTACCCTAAAAAGAACAGGAAAATGGCTAATTTAAATGCTCAGATACACAGATCCTAACTGACAGTGGGTGGTGAAGACTGTAAGAAGTCCATAACACACAGAGCAATCCCCCATCGCAGAAATGTCAGATTTGGAAGGGCTTCAACCAGCACTTGTCAATTGACAGAAAGAAGGAAATAAGATTATTTTAGGCTATTGATATGGGTGCCATAAGGAAGAAAAACCTTAGGAAATGTTTTGAAAGATTCTGGGGATGTATAACGCTTACTGTTCCTTGCTTTAAGCGTAGTGTGAGAATGTACAGAGCATTTAGTGGAGCTTTGGAGGAAAGATTAGAGTTCAAGGAAGAAAAGAATAGGGATGGGACAGTGAGGACCATCAGAGAAGACAGAAAGTGGAGGTAAAAAGAAACTGATGACTCAAGGCCTTCACTTGATCACCACAGTTCTTATTTTATTACCTTTTCTTTTTTATGATTTTGTGTGTGCATCTCCTGCATGTGCAGATGTGATCAGCTAGTGAACTCAGAACTGGAATAGCGTGTTAATAGGGCTGAGAGATCGTTATGGGGTAAATGCTGTTATAGGGGCAAACTGCCACAGAAACCAGGAACCTGGAACTCAGGCAGTGGCAATACTACAGGTCTGATAACCAGCTGCTGAAGACAGCCATGTGAACTTGTCACTCTGTGTATCCCTGAGATCCACTGAATTTTGGGTCTTATTTGCTGGTAAGAACAAGGTCAGGCCATGATTGCCTAAGAACTGTTTGTTTTATGTGGGTGCCTGCAAAGGCACTATTCTCCTGTCTGTGCTGATCTGTGACCATCTCTGTCTGTGTAGGGAGTACTCCTCCACCAGGCCTTTGCAGCAAGCGTCACCACTGGCTGGGCTTGAAATTAGTGAAAGAAGTAGCACCATATCTCAGTGACTGGGAAGAGACCAATTTATATGTTGCCATGTCACTGGAATTTAGAAAGCACTAGGTCGAGAACTGCCCTTGAAATGTCCCAAGTTGACAGCCCTGCAGGATTTGGGAAGTTGTCCCAAGGGACATAATGTTATGTATGTTACCAGGCGCCAATACAGTCTTCTGAAAAGTGTTTGATCATCAAAGTATTTGAGATCCAGAACCCAGTAAAACTTGATGGATTTGGATATTTTTCTTTTTCACAACACATTTGATGAATGAATATGATAAATACCCTACTGAATAAAGGGTTTCTAAATAATTTTCTTCTGGTAGTAGTCTTTCACTGATAGGAGACCAAAAAACTTAGACCTGAAGAACATAAATACAAACAAAGTCATGCAAGTATGGACCAGTTTAATATCCTGGAAGGGAACTATGCACTGATCCATGTTCACGTTTTAATCCCCATTTTCCTCATGGAATACACAACAAATCATCATAAACTCAGTCCAGTGCAATCAGTGCAACATTTTCACATTTTGTTGGCAGGAATAATAGTTCTTTCTTCAAAGCTCTTCCTTTGCTTTCCTCTGTTCCATGCCATTAGATGTTTTTCTCCTGCAACAGCACGGTCTCTATTTCATAATGAAAATGATAACAGAATTTTGATTTTCAGTAGTGTGAAGAAAATTAGAAAAATAATCCTTGCTAGAATCCTATTGCTATGCCTAGAGAAGGCTGATGAGTTTCATAGGTAAAAAAATTAGTCTATGAAATGCATACTCATGCTGGGGAGTTCTGTACACATGACTCTGGCTCACTGGGTGAGAAATTGAATGTCTATCTTTTCTCTCTAAAGCTGACTAATAAAACAGTAGCCCTCACAGTTGCTCATGTTATGGTCTATAAATAGCTCAGGAATTTCGTGTTCATAAAGAGCTGAATACACTCGAGACAATAGTCTCCTCTAAGTTCTGTCTTTTTTGACTTCTCTTTCTATCCTCTCAGCTAGTTCCTGGTGCTAACTGCTGAGGTAAAAGGTGTCCCAGTTTCCTGCATACATTCTCTATTATAAAAATACATCATTTCCCCTTTTTGTGCCTTTTTATCTTAGGCATGAGATGCTAATTTAGTCAAAGACATTAACTGAATTTCCAGCCTTTACTTTTCTGAGGCATTTCACATAGGCTTTTACAGCTCTTACAAAAAATTACAAGTGTACAATCCATTCACTTTTTAATAGCATGGACTTTTTTATTTTTCTACATTTTTTCCAGGCCTGCAATGCACGTAGGGCATCTTGAACTCTCACACATGGTGGCTGCACAGCCTAGCTACTCAAAAACTGAACAAACTCTAAACTTGAAAATGCATTCATTGCCTTTGGTAATTTCATCCTGTTTACCATTATTATTATATTTCCTATTAGATCTGATAATAATTATGATGTTTGAGCACTGAGACATGGGTTGTGCCAATTTTGCAATATCATATGGTCACCAAGAAGAGATGCAATGAGGGCACACCCCAAAGTCTTGTCACTTCCACTGTTTTTCACATCTTTCCTGATTTTATCATGTTCACAGTAAATATAGTTTAAAAAATTAACTTTGCTTTATGACCACTGTTTCATATTTGCTAGAACAAGCTTCCTCTCACCTGCTGCTTACTGTTTTTTCTGGACATTCCTTTGAGACTTTTCCTCAGGGCCACGACCTACATGTTACTGTGAATCTGATGTTTTGCTCTGGATTTCCATTTCTGTGTGGATTGGAGACCATTTAGCTCAGTTTTGCCTTTACGCAGCTTGTTGGCGTGCTCTTCCTTCTTTGTCCTGGCTTTTAATGATTCCTATCCAGACTTCTCCCACCCTCTACAATCCATTTCAACCCCCTACACAGGAGGATTTGTTCAGCACTTGTTCTAGAAATGAGATCAAGGGACTGGCCTCTTTCTTCTACTGCCTTCCCTCACCTCTCTCCCTTCTTACATCCCTCCTTCTCTCCTATACTTCAGAAGGAAACAATTTTTCCGTATCTGTGTCTTGGTTTGAAAGACAGGTATCTGATAAGGCAGGCAGGAGCCTCTCTTAGAATGGAAAATATAACCCCCTTCCCTAGTAATTATTATGATTTTGAACTTAAGGGGCTCTCAGGCAAAGATATGAGGATAGGAATAACAGTTCTTTACTAGTATGTATGATAAGCGAACACACCCCCCCCCCCCGGCACTGACAACAAGCAGCACCAGGAGCCCCGTGACCCCTTCTCGGCCGCGGGCGCTTTCCCCGCCGGTGCAGTTCCGGTCACAGCCAGCGGGGGCGCTGGTGGCTCCCGGCGGGCAGGGCGGGTGCGGTGATTCCCCCGCGGCTGCAGGGGGCGCTGTGGCGCGGGCTCGGGGGGCGCGGTAATGGCGGACGGGCTGAGGGGAAGGGATGGGGGGAGGCTTTGCTGCACACAGCGCTGGGGCAGCCGACCCCGGTGTCCCTGCAGGACTCTGAGGAGCACCGAGCTGGAACGACAGGACGTCTTGGCAGGCAGGAGGTGCAGGGCTACAGTGCAGCGAAAGCTCATAGCAGTGCCGAAGAAGCAGCGGGGGCAGGACAGCGGCAGCCCGGCTCTGAGCAGGGCAAAGGGGGACAGCCCGAGATCGTGGGCACCCGAGCAGATGGGGACAGGGCCGTCTTCTAGTGAGGTGGGTGCTAACAAGGTCCCAGTTCAGTGGCTGCTCCTACAAGCAGAGGCTCACCCATGGCAGAAGAAGCAGCTCTGGGCTGGGCTCTGGCAGCAGCGAATTCCCTCCCCCAAGCAGCAGCTCCCACCGTCCTCCTCCAAAGCCAAGGGAGAGAGCCAGCAGCTGCCCCAGCTCCATCTTTGACTTGCCCACTTTATTGGTATCTCTGCCCTTCGGAGAGAAACTCCCAGCTAAGAGCAGCGCAAGCAGATGCCCTCCTCCCCTGAGCTTGATCACTTCTTTTGTTTTCTTAAGTACCTAGTTGTTATTATTTTCTAGAAACTTATGAGAAAAAAAAAATCCCTAAGTAAAAAGGAACAAAAGGAAAGAAACCTAACCCCCAACAATATGGAAAAA
>VXBN01013340.1:18793-34664 GCA_013397395.1 Sinosuthora webbiana
AAAAAAAAAAGTAAAAGTAAAGGCTTTTGATTTCACAAGAAGGAGCAACATAAAACAGGGATAACGGAGATACAGGGAACAATGGGGAACAGAATATGCTCTGCAAAATGTGATAGCTCTTTCCCTTCAGAAGCAGGTAAATGAGCAAAGGAAAAAAGAGGTCCAGTAGGATTAGCCATAAATTCATCAGTTTTTTGCTTTAAAGGGAAATGTACAGAACATGCATGCATGTGTTTCTTTCTTTCTACAAAAATACAGAGGGAGGAAATTTTCAGAGAGGATACAACCAAACTGCGTTTATTGTTAAAGACAAAGCTGGGAGAGGACTGTTTCAATGTTGAAAAACATTTCCTTGCCTTGTGCCTCTTCTCCCCTGATGTTGCCTGGGAGCTCCTAGAGTCAACACTGATGAGTTGTGGAAGGGCAGCAAGGCTCTTGGAATTGTACCCTGAATGAAAAAGTAGAGTAGTACTTTTCTGTTTGCCCTTCCTTTGGATTTCATATCAGCTGCTTGCATTATCATGCTTATTTAAGTCTTGGGTAGTAGAAAACTTTAGTAATATCATATAATTTCACTCTTTACAGTGCTGTGTCCACAGATGATGGCAGGCTCATTTCTACTACATTGCACAGACAAAATGATAAAATCTTTCAGAGCGCAGTGTAACAAGGAGGTTAGTGATTTTACCAAAGTACTTTGCATAAATTAGCATGCGACATAAATTTTTAAAAAACAACAGCATTTTCAGGTTACCCCAGAAAAGTAGCAATAAAACACTCATTTATTGAGATCTGTTCAAGATATGACCCAGATAGTAAAGGATTATTGGTCTTGATTTAAAATACGACCCTTTTTTTAAACAATTTGTCTTATCTAAGTTTACATAATTTCACTGTCAGCTACCCTTCTGGTTAAATGGAGCAAAAACCCCAATGTTACTCATACATTAAGTAGTTGTGGGGATAGGAGATAAATTTACCCAAATGGCTTTCAGTCCATGTATTGACCCATCCAACTCATTAAAGTCCAGAAATTTGTTCTTTTTCCTATTTCTCTCACTACAAGCTAACAGCACCATGTGAAAGCCTGTGATGGAAAACTGCAATTGGCAGGGGTAGGACTTTTACATATGACTTTTGGAAAAGGAGCATCCAAGTCCCATGCCTTTGCTCAATAAACTTTCCTTACAGGCAAAAGTTTTACAGAATCTTAATTCCTTGAAAAGAAAAATTTAAAATATATTGTCTTCAGAATAGCATTTATAATTCGGTAAGATACTTCCATTACTTTATTTTGTGATTATTGGCAAGGCCAAAACAATAAATAAATAAATAAAATCACAATTATTTAATTTACCATTGCCATTAATGGCATAATGCCCTGAGATTTGCTTTATAAAATAAGTATTTGTAAGT
The DNA here is from genome assembly GCA_013397395.1 of Sinosuthora webbiana. Lineage (NCBI taxonomy): Eukaryota > Metazoa > Chordata > Aves > Passeriformes > Sylviidae > Sinosuthora > Sinosuthora webbiana. The sequence continues at coordinate 20,210 of VXBN01013340.1, forward strand.
TCTTCTCACTGGATTGTTTATTTTAAATATAATTTCTGAAAGCCCACTTCAGAAAAAAAAAATTCTTTTCATGAATCTGGAAAATACTATGTGTTAGATAAAACTCAAAAAGAAAACAGGGAGCATTGATTTTTAGTTCTACTTCAAACTAGGTGTCATTCCTTATAGCAAAAAGACAATTTATATTTACTGGATTTGAGTTATACTTATGATATATTCATGTAGGGCTAGTTTTGTTTTATACCTGAAAGGATATTGAAAACATTCTAGACTGGCACAAAGTAACAATTTATCCTGACAGATATGACCTTATCAAGACTGTAAGGATCATACTTTTCATTTGAATGTTCTACAGAACTGAAGATCTGCTATTGTGGGTTGCAGAATCCTTTTATTAACTGAAAGCTTTCCTGATGTATATACAAGATTTTAAAAGTTAAAAAAAAAAAAAAAAAAAAAAATTTAAAAAAAATACCATTTAAATACTGAATTTGGAAAGTTTAATTGCAAGGTAGCCCCCATGAATATGTATCAGAAGTGTGCAATTACACAGTATAACTCCAGCTTTAACAAATATAATCCATCTAACAGCTACATAGTGTCCTAATTTTGATCTTTTACATGTGGTATATTTTGAGCACAGATGTGATGTGCATTCTAAAAACCAATTTTAAATGGATCCTTTTTTAGCATTTCCACCTCCACTATAGTTATGACAGATTTGCAAAACTGTGTAAGTGAAATAACAACTAAATTCAGTAACTTTCCTTGCTTTTTTCCTGCTCCAATGGGTGGGTTTCTTTGGTTTGGTTTGGTTTTGGTTATTTGGTTCTGTTATTGTTACTTCTGGGTTCTTTCCTCCCTTCTTTTTTTTGCCACTGGCATTGGCCTGCAGAGGGAAAGATAAATACAATACAGAAAATGTTAGGACTGTTGCAATGGTGTGGTGCCTCTCTAGGGGCTTTCACCTGCACTTCCTGGCCAGCTCTGGCACCGATGTCGCAAAAAGGTATGGTTCTGTATTTGGGAATACAATTCTGATCCTTTGAGTCCTTGCCTCAGCAGAAGCGTGAACCATGCGAGAAATAAAGGGATGGAACTCCACTGGGGAACTTCAACTGGGTTTTATTAAATCTACACAGCTTCCTTTCATCCAGGAGTCAGCCCGCCGAAGCCAACAGAACCTGCAGGTTTTCACCTTAAATCTGGGGGTGGGGGAGCGGGGAAGATACAACTTGGAACGAATCCAGAACGGGAAGGGAGTGACCCTGAACCTAAATGACAAACCATAGAACGAATCATGAAACAAAGGGGGAAGGGGAACCTGGACCCCACCAACCACTCAAAGTCCTCACCAGAACTTTCTAGAGTTTGGGGTGAGGCTTCAAAGTGACAGGCAGGACTCAGGTGTCACATAGCAATGATGGATTAATAACAAATAAGTGGGGCAAACCATTATGGGATAATACGTGGGTATATGGGAAAAACCATTCTAAAACAGTAAAAGACAACCATATATATATGAAACTGGAAAAACTTCAAAACACACCATTACAGACTTTGTAGTTTATTTGTCCTACCTTTATTTGCAAAAGAAGGAGATAATATATGATAATATGCATGGGTTTGTTTTTTTCTCAAATAAGATTTCTCCACTGTCCCACCTGATAGTTCTGATTAATAGGTGAAAGGATGCAAGCTGCATCACAGTTGTAACTGATGCAGGAAATAGTATGCTGTGACACATTTGTTGTCAACTCTTTCCCAGATCTCTCACTGAGTCCAGCCTGGGGGAAAAAATTTAAAAGAATGAAAGTTGACCTTCACAGTAAGGGCCTGGTCATCCTTTCTGCATTATTTTTTCCCCAAAGTAAGCCAAAGCACAAAACCAAGTTTGGTAAGCATTTGTGCTTTCTGTCCTCTCTTGTGGCTACATCACCTAGTTAGTCTTTGGCGAGAGCTTGTACAGCCCAGCTAAGAAATGTTTGAGTTAATTATCAATGGAGATTTCCCCATGTGAAGCCCCATGTGTGTGACCTTCGCACTCTTCACCCATGTAGTATTACCTGCAACACCTGGAACTAGTAAAAATGTTACTGTACCAGCCACAAAAGAAAAAGCAAAACTAGGTGAAATGACCATTCCCAGATTCCTTTTGCCAAATACGCTAGTGATGCTCTGCAAATACTATTTGGTCTGCTGCAAATGTGCTCTCTTCCAAATCAGAATATAGTCTCTCTGATTTTGCTGACAAGTTCACCTGCCTCCATGTGCACACCACAAATAGCCTGTCACTTACCAGCAAATGAACCCACCGGAGTTTGAATCATCAGTGCTTGTTGGCATGTTTTAGATTAGCTGTGCCATACACTGCTTCCAGACTCCAATATATACAGCTTTGAAAATATAATCTGCTCAGAGTTAATAAAAATCTATGTTAAAACTACAGCTTCTATTTTATTTGCTGGTGATTATTCCCTTACTTGTGAGCAAAAGAGTGGCATTTTTATGGTTGTATTTGTATGCAAATGCCTGTGACCTAGGAAGAAAGTTATTAATCCATATTTAGATAAAACATGCCTAAGTTCCTGAAAGCACAGTAATGATAGCAGTGCTAGCAAAGTTATTCTTCCTTTCAGAGACCGAGTACTATTGGATTTTCACGTTTAGGTGTACTCACAAGGTAAATAACCAAATTTTTCTTACGCAGAGTTCTTTGCCTGCTGGGAGAAATTAAGCATTTCCTGCTGTTAAACCTATGGACATGTCCTTGGCAAAGTCTGGTGGTCCCACGAAGATTCATTCGCCAGGCTGCACAAATCTGAGCTTTTACAGTGACAGAAAAATGATACTAGGGGTATATCCATACTTGGATTGCCTATCATTCCCCTAGCTGAGTGCTTACAACTTCCCAGCTCATTAATGAAGAGATCTGTTTTTCTGGAGCTCACTTAAAAATATTTGATTTCTTTCCTCTCTCAGTTTCATGATCCCATTACTCCTCGATGGAAGGAGATGAGATTTTGGCATTTTATTTCAAGATCAAAGCAAATTTATGTGACATTTAGTACAGTAGCGGGACCAACACATATCCTTTGCACTTCCCAGGGATAACAGGGCTGAGATAAGAAGATTTGTTACCAAATGGAGGCCTTGCAGATAAAAAATCTGAGACTATGCCAGCACTCCAGTTACTCTTCAATCCCATGTCTCCCCAAATCATAGGCAATACCTGAATTATGCCTAAATAATGCACATACAAGAGATCCTGAGCAGAAGTAGCAATTTATTTGCAAATTGCCAAGTGATTTTTTGCAAAATTCACTTCTGGAAAGGAATAACTATTTTTTGACTTGTTGGCTTGCAAGGTACCTATTATTGAGTGATGCAGAAAGCCTATTGAGCAATCAGAAATTGAATTCGCTTCCTTAGCCACAGTAGTTGTTCTTTTACTTTACAGTTCAGTACATTTCATGCTACACAGACTTTGCCCTCTTTATAAAAATACCGTCTTTTAGTATTAAACAAGAACAAGAACAACAATAAAACCAAGAAAAAGTGATGGTAAAACTCAGCAGTAGAGATAATTTTTTAATATTCTGATTCTGGTGACTATTTCCATGAAAGCACACTGAACCCATAAAGAAATCATTACTCTGATGCTCAGGATACTTACCTTTGCTAGTTTCCAATAAAACAGTTTGTATCTGATATATGCTTGCTTGTTTTTCTGCTAGTGGAGTCATAATTCTTCGGGGGCAATGGATGGCAGTATAAAGATCCATGTACTAGAGATTGTTAGGTGATACATATGTAAAAATGACGGGAGTTATATATTCCAGATATATGAGTTTTAATTGGTCTGTGTTTCTGACCACTGTATTACACAAATTTGATTGTTTTATACTTTGTGTAATAATTATGAGGAGGATGTCTACACACACAGCTATGCTATCTTTGGGTGTGCGTGCACTAAAGGAAGCAAAGAGAAATATAAAAATAATACGATGACTTTGGAAGATACAATGAGTGAGCTATGATCTTTTCAAAAACCCCATAAAGGCTGTCCAGTTTTTAAACTGTACACGTTTTTTCTGTTAAGCAATAGATTTTTACACTAGAGAAAGGCAGTTAGATAGCCACAGCGAAAAAAAGGCATAGTGAAGATTATAGCGATGATCTAAAACTATGGTGTATTACCCCAATGTCTACTAGAAACTATTTTATGCACATTCAGAAATAATTTGGAACATGAAAATGCAGTAATGTAATTTTTGTCCTTTCATTTTTACAAAAAAGTATATAAACCCCTCCCATAATACACTGACAGATAGGAAATATGCATCACTTAATGTGTATCTGTGACAAAGGAATATATTTACTCTACCATATTTTGTTGATTCAAGGCCTTCATAAAGAACTCTTCACTCTGTGAAATTATGATAATTATGTGGCTAGAAATAGTATTTCTACAAGCTTAAAATAAGTCAGATGAAAATTTAACTAGATCAACAGTAAAACTGCAAAAGAATCTCTTTGCCTTCTCAGTGTGCTTTTGCAAGGCAAGTTCTTGTTCGCAGACTCATTTTCACATAAGTGTATGATTTCCTGGAATACAACAGACATTGTCCACTTCTGAAGCTCCTTCCACCATGTCTCAGGCACAGCAAATTTCTCTTGTTTCTTCTCAGCAGCCGTCCCCTCTCTTCTCTGTCCATTATAGATGGTAACACTTACGCCTCCCTCCCTCCCATTTTCTCTGAGAAGGGTTAACGGAAGGACTGTTCAGTCTTGCAAAACACAGTCAAGCTGAACTCCTCTTCTTGAAGTGAAAAAGCAGGAAAAGAATAGACAAGAAAACAGATCCCCTTTGTCACAGGCTTCTAGCTGGTTTTGTGGTCACATTTCCTTCTGAGCTGACTTTCCATGTCAGGCATCAAGGAGGCCCACAGAGCACTTGTGACATTCTTAAGGCAGCAGATAGGAGTCAAAATAGTGAACTACGTTTCCTACATGTTTCTAGGAGATGCAAGAAGGAAAGGGGGCAGAAAATACATCTTCAATAAATAAACTTACATTTGTGTGCAGAAAACACATTACATACTGTATATCAGAAAAGGTGATATACTTATGTTGGGTTCCTCAATAATTTGGGACTGATTGTTAGCCTCTTCTGGTTCCATTTGGTCCAGGATTTTACTGTTGTTACTTTCCCAAAGAAAATGGAATAAAATAAATAAATACAAATATTCAAATTCTTCCAAATGAAGAAATAAAACAGGACACTGCATGCAAACATTAATAAAACTTGTCATGAGGGCAGTGGGAAAACAAGATTGCATAATGTATGTAGTTTTTAAGTACTATATGATGTAATGCTTGAATGTATTAGTGCAAACAGTGTATTAAATGTATTAGTGCAAACAGTGAAATAACAAAAGCAATGCAACACTGAAAACCTGGGTGCTAATCTCAGTGATTTTCCAACTGAAACACACAAGACAGAAAAATTATCCTATTCCAAAATTAGGGATAGGAGGACTTGTTTAGAAATGATTTTGTGAATAAAATTTCATCTCTGAATCCTAACTTTTCTATTTTAGATTATTACCATGAGATTGACACAAAGAGCAAATAAATTTACATCATCTACTTTTAAGGTATAGCAAGCCAAAGCACTATCAGAATAAACTTTTAGAGGCAAACTTCTAAATTCTGAAGTAATATGTCCAAGCAGCTAAAAGAAAAGAAAAATGTGCTTAACAGTATTACATAGTTCTGCAATTTCTGTTTCTGTAAACACCTACATAAATAACTTTCAAATTTTCATGGTTGTTTTGGTAGACGGAAGATTTGTTAATGAAAAATTCTGCATTTTGACCCAGGTATCTTCTTTTTTATACTAGCATTCTACAATTCTGTTTCAATAATCACCTGCATTGAGCAACATTAGTTATAAACAAGTAAAATGCAATTCCGTGCTCTTATCACAGGTTCTATATTGAAAAAAGAAAATCTCACTCCTGTTGAATATTTCTCAAGTTTTAGTATCTGTCAAGCCATGTTGCATCATTCCTTCTTTTAAAGATTGCACTACCTTGTAAAAAGCCATGGTCTGATCAACCTGCAGAAACGTCTGTTTCGTAACAGTGTTGACTAACAGTAATTGACCAACACAGCACAGGTCTCTCTCACAGTGGTCTGAGGACCAGCTCTTCTCTTATGCCTAGGGGCTTATTTAGCATAGAAATTTCCCAAATGCCTCAGATTTTGGATCATTGCTTTCAACTTCTGATTCTTAATTCCTATTTGTCTGGACATCAGCTTCCTTCTCAGCCTCCTGAATATTTGCCTCATGCCTCAGTCCAGATTTAGCCCACTGCTGTGGACTCTAAGGTATACATTTCCTAGTTGGCTGCTGATCAAACTGTCATCTTTCTTTTTAGAAAAATAACTTGGTTTAGTTGGATTTGTCCAAATCAAGGCCCTAACAGTTACTGGGAACCACAACAATCATAGCCATCAGGTTAGAAATATTAATTTTCCTGGAGAAAGAGAAGGTGATAAGGTGCGATAAAAAAATTTGGTTGGTTTGTAAATCACATGTGCAGGTGGAGATGATCTTTAGCAGGATCTTATTCAGCTTCATTCCACATGCCTTTCGTACTGGTTCCAGTGATAATCTGGAAATATGAGGGAATTTGCATAATATTGTATGTGATAATCTGAGATGCTTCATGTATAAGGTTATATATTTGAATATATATATATATATACACACACACCTATATAAGATGGCTATGTACACACACAAACAAAATGTAAGATACAAAGCCTGCAGGATATATGTACATCGGTTGTTGCTTGAAGCTGGGAAGAAAATACATCTCCATGTCATGTACTTCCTTTGCAGAATATTTAGCACTGTCTCTTCTCAGTAAATAGTGCTCATACAATACTGCTGCTGCCATAATTTCGAATCAAAGTGTATCTGGAAACTCCTAAAAGAGGCATATTGAGAGGTCTCATCATGAGACCTGCTAATCACAAATCATAGGAAAGGCTTGAACCAGAAAAGGTGGTTTCTTGTGATTTAAAAGCTTTAAATATTTGTAGCTTTGCAGAATAGGAAGATGCAAAAGAGGCATGACTAGAAAGAATTAAATGCAGGTCCCACTATAAGGAAGAGTTAAAATCTGATTGAAGATGACAGAAGAGAAGAAATCCCACCAGTTCTTTACTCTTCAGTGGGCAGCAAAGACAAAATAATTCAAAAGGAGCAGGAACAAAGCAGTCTGTGGCTGGCTTGTCTTGATATATGATATTGGTGACCACAGGCATGTCTGTGACATAAAAAGGTGAGACAGGATCATTGAATCATAGAGTAGTTTGATGGAATGGAGCATTTAAAGGCTATCTAGTCCAACCTTCCAGGCTGCAAAGTCATCTAGTAAAACTCAAGGATCAGATTTCTTGTTCTGCTTTTCTTTTCTGGGACATTTCTTTATGGGTATAACATCATTCCTGGTAAAAATGGGGCTTTTCATGTTTGTCAACTAAAAGGCCAGATTTTGAGCATCCCATACCTGTAATCAGGGCTATTTAAGGCATGTCAGTTAGAGTAAACTACAAAGAGTGTCAAACTGTGACACTTCTCTTATGATGCAATCCTGACATTTAGTATTTTCTTTCCTCCCAAATAAATTGTAAAACGTTGACATTTCTGTGAAAGGCTTTATGAAACATCTCCTTAAAAATTACTGCAGTGACTGAATCAGAAGACTCATATCCCATGGAACCTTGCAAGACTTAGAAGTTTTAACTGTTTTTGGTTTTTTTTGGACAGAAATTCATTGCAGTTTTTTGACAACATCTTACTAAAATCAATGTATTTCTGCTAAAAATTTTAGGATCAGCATTCCTAATAGAGAAATATTATTATATTCTCTTTAATCAGGGCATCTCAAAATTGGAAAATTTTGGACATTAATTCATTCAGTTCAATATCTGAAACTTTACTGAACAGAAAGAAATGTACATCCTACTTTGGTGCCTGAAGTTATCTTTCAAATATTACAAGTTCCTCAGGCTCATTTCAATTGTCTTTTAGACTATAGAGGACAGAGAAGATGTCTTCTGTGTGGTTTCTCAGCAAGCAGTAACTGTATCCTTAATTTAAAATTTCTAAGACGCAATCATTTTTGGGCCCTCTTAGCATCAAAACAGTAAAATAAATTTTAAAAATAAACCCAAAACTAAAAAAAAACAAATCCAAGAGAAAACATCTTTTCCACAGAGCACAGCACAGTCTAGCAGTCTATAACATACATTAGCCAGTGAAAGAAATGAAAAAATCCTAACAGTCAACATACTGGTTGAGTTTGGAGGCAAAGTGTCAGTTGTTGCCAGAGGTTGGTGTGTGGAAAAGCCAACAAAGATTTTATTTTTTATGACAACAGACTTACAGATCACAATTCTGAAACAAGGAAAGTGAGATCTGCCTATGTCCATAAAAGTGGGAATTGTTTGAGTCTCAAAGAAAAAAAAGCCAGTGTACCTTAATTGCTTCACCCATTATTTGGCCTGACTTAGGTTTCATACATCCCCTTTCACAGGGGGCCCTGCCCATGCAGGCAGAAGCAGGCGGGGAGGTAGGTAGGGAGGCAGGGAGGGAGGTAGGTAGGGAGGTGGGTAGGTAGGGAGGTGGGGAGGTAGGGAGATGGGGAGGTAGGGAGGTAGGTAGGGAGGTAGGTAGTTGCCCTGCAGAACTCACAATGTCAGATTTTTCCTCAAGCCAAGCCTTCCTCTGTTGTTTTCTGGCTTTGTGTTGGGTCCATGTGCCCATGTTTTGGTAGCAGGAGGGCTAAAGGGGTGGCTCCTGTGAGAAGGTGCTGGAAGCTCCTTCCATGTCCATCAGAGCCAATGCCAGCTGGCTCCAAGAGAGACCCACCAATGGCCAAGGGTGAGCCAATTGCAAATATTGGTAATGCCTCTGTGGTAACATATTTCAAAAGGAAAAGTTATTGCAGAGAAGTAATGGTCCAGAGAACAGACCAGTGAGAATATGTGAGAGGAACAGCTCTGCAGACACCCAGGTCAGTGGACAAGGAGGGGGAGGAGGTGCTCCAGGTGCCAGAGCTGAGGTTGATCTGCAGCCCATGGTGAAGACCATGGTTAGAAAGGATGTGCCCCTGCAGCCCATGGAGAACAAGAGGATTGCAGAGATCCACCCACAGCCTATGGAGGAGACCCACATCAGAGCAGGTGGGTGCCTGAGGAGAGGCTGTCAACCAGCAGGAAGCCTGTGCTGGAGCAGGGTCTTGACAAGGACCTGCGGACCCATGGAGAGACGAGCCCATGCTGTTGGAACAGGTTTCCTGGCAGGACTTGTGACCCTAAGAAGGAACCATGCTGGAGCAGACACTCCCTGAAGGAGTACACCCCATGGAAGAGAGGCTTGTGTTGCAGTAGTTCATGGAGAACCATTGCTCATGAGATGGACTCAGGTTGGAAAATTCATGGAGAAATTTGGACTCATGTGAGAAGGACTCATGAACTCATGAACTCATGTGAGAGGGGCTGCACACTGCAGCAAGGGAAGGACGCTTCTCCCTGAGCAGGAGCAGAAACTTTCAAGGTGAACTGACCATAACCCTCACTCCCCATGTCCCTCCGCTGTTGGTGGGAGGAGATAGAGCTGGGGAGGCGGTAGAGGTGGGGGGAAGGTGTTTCTAAGATTTATTTTTCTTCTCATGACCGTGACAGTATTTGGTGAGTGATCTCTTGCCCAGTCCTTAGATCATGAACTTTTGTTATTTTTTCTATCCATGTTTGAGCTGAGAAGGGCAGTGATAGAGCAGCTCTGACAAGTGTTCAGCATCCAGCTAGAGTCAACCCACTACAGTCTTTTAGTTCTGGCAGCTCTTTTGCAGATGTGGTGGTGTACCACAGCAAGGGACTTATCATCTGAGCAATGTGAATATCCTAAAATCTTCCACCAGCCACTTTTTACAATGGACTGCTCCCTATGGGTCTTACTGCTATTGGTGTTTTTTGGAAAATACCCTTTGTTCACCCTTCCCTCTTTCAGGATAAAACTCGTAACCAACGTACTGTAATGCACTAAATCTAGCTTGCCAGTTACTCACGCAGTTTTGATGATGTTTCCGTATGCAACTGGGTACAATATTGAATTACAAGCCCTTTGATATTGTGAAGCTACTTGCAAAGTAACCAATTATAACTGGAAAAAAATGGCTTGTGGATTTTTCTTCCTTTGTCGTGTGTTCTGCAACAGTAAATTCCAAAGTAATTTTATCTGTTTGTTTTTAATAGCAGTTCACTTTGTTTTTTTTTCATTACATAATTTTTTATTAATAATAATTTTATTATTATTAAGTTCCTCCCTATTCAACCACAGTACAGCTTATGAGTGAATTTTAACAGGAGCTCAAGACCCACGGGTTTCAGCAGGAGTTTGGATTATACTTAAAACCAAAGACTTATGTGAAGAGCAGACACAGCTCTAAATCATTCTGCATTTCAGCACTCTGAATCACTAAATGATTTAGAGCAGTGACTGCTTTCACTAGATGCAGATTGTCTGAAAATCCGTCAGCAGAGTACATTTTAAAATGGTCTTTAAATTTGTGGAAATCATTCTTTGAGATGTATACACACAGAGAGATATTTATATATTTGGTTATGTATATGCACCAGGAAGAAGAAAGTGACACTTGTACCTGCAGATGTATATATCTTAAATGGACCTAATTTTATATATAAGACTTCCCTATTATTTTTCTTAATCATTCTTGTGGCTATTTTGACAAGAAGCATGGATTAAAGGGCAGTTCTAGCTTGGGAAGGTGCAGTAGTAGAAGCTGGTACAGGTATGGAAACCACTTCTCCTATTTTTCATTTCTTCAGAGCTTACCTAACTAAACTTCATTCTGCATACCTAACAGCATCCTGACACTTGTTTATGAATATGATCAAAACAAAATAATGACCATCTGCTATTCAATTTGTTCCTTTGGTCTTTTTCCTCCCTTTCACTCCTCTCTCATCTGTGATTGGGTTATTTTCTGATATTTTGGCTATTTCAACAACCTCTCTAACCTGGCATAACAGGTTATATCAAAGGGAAGAATAGACTCAGGACTGGACTAGAGGAATGCAACTTCACTAGGTCTCACCCAAGCATTACATTAAAACAAGACTCAAGGAAATGTGGCAGGAATACTGTGTATTAGAGGATAATCTCTGATAGGAATTTTTTGCCTGGAAATGTTACAGGCACTGTCATTGTCCATGCAACAATTTTTTCTCATTTCTTTGATCTTTCCCGTAAAGCAGGTGTCTAGTAATATTATTTGTGAATCAGAAATAAAAATGACAGAAAACACATTATAATGCATTAAAACATCCTATTTTTATTCACCGAAAATAAAAAGAATACAGGTATTTGACTGCAAAAATCCATTTTGTTTAACTTTTCAATTCCAACTTTGATGAGTAGAGGTGGTGAACTGTACAAATAAATAAGTCTTGGAAAGAGACATGAGAACTCAACTGAATTGAATCTTAGCTTTTTTAAACTATCTGCAAATTATATGTGCAATATTCACTGTTAGACAGACCATTTTAGTTATTCATTACTCTGAGGCTCTGCACAAGAAAATGATGTACATAGGTTTCTTTTCCATCTCTTTATAATTAATGTTTTTTCACAGTACTGCTTCATTAATACTGGGAGGTTGCCATTTCAGGTTTTCCTACTTGAGTGTTTGATGGTTTTCTTTACAAAGCCTTAGAACATATAATGAATAGACTAGAAATTTGGATTTCTTCTCATGTTTTGAAATTACTTACTTCCTGCAGTTTCCAGGTGAACTGCATCCTTCCTGGCAGCTTTCATTGTGCCCTCATGTCTAGCATATTTCAATTAAAAGGCAGGGAGCTTCTGACCCCTGCATGGCACAGCCTTATCTGTTTTTCCCTGGAGTTACACAGCTGTCACATCTGTCAGTACAAACTTCCCAATCTAAACATAAAACAAAGTTACCAAATAAAACAGAAGGTACCTTCTGAGTGCCCCAAACTTGGATGCCCGCCCTCAGTGGTGATTCATAGGGTAGTTTTGCCCACTATGTAGTATTAAATACAGCAGCTACTGACCCTGACATGAGCAAGAGCCAGGCTGCCTCCATGGCAAATTTTGTGGAAAGAAACATCATAAGTGGCCACTAATAATTCAGCCTGGATTTTCAGTGATTTCACAGAATTAAGCACCCAGCATATTTAGGGCATGTCTGGAAACTTACTAGCATGCCCCTCCATGAGGTTGTAGCAGCACCCAACAATCTGCACATTATGACTCATTGATTGGATTTTATTATGAAGAAAATCTTCTTCATGGAAAAGCAAACAAAAAAAATCCAAATTCAACAAAAAACAAACAAACAAACAAATAGAAAAGGAGTGATCAGGCCTTTTGCACTCTCAAATCCAGAGAGTTACAAACACTTAATTTGGAGATGGGCCTAAAGTACTGGCTAAAAATTGTTAATCACTGTTAGGATAAAATTAACACTGTCATCATAAATGAACAATGAGTTATATCTTAGTTAGCCAGGAGTTTTGTGATTCTTTAAAAATTTTATAATTAACTTTAGTTAAAAAATATTTGACTGTGATTTTAGGTGGTATTCATTTAGATCCAATTTTGACTGTCAGTAGAAAACCGAGACATTGCCCCACTGCTCTTTCAGAAAGGAACTCCATGGACCCATATCTCTTAGAAAACCTAATCCACAGTTGAAGAACAAAATTCAATAAAGAATAATTTAATGGGTATCAGTTACCTAGAGATTAATTAGATGTCATAGAACAAGAAAAATATCTTGAGAAAGTTGAGGAGTCAAAGGGATATACATCCCAGATAATTAGATTAATACATCTCAGGTGCAGTAAGGGAGCCATTTCATAGTTGAGTACACCCCAGAAAACTTAATCAATAGTAATTGTCTAATCGGGACAGTAAATTTAGTAAAGCACTATTTAGCTGGATAAAACATGGATTAACCATTAAACATAGATTAAAAGCTCTGTAGTAATTATAAACAGTAAAAGGTAGTAGTTAAAAGGAAAAAAAATGTACACCATGATGTAATAACTTGGGTGGACTTCAGGGAGCACCTATAAAAATATTGGATGTTATAGTGTATATAAATGCCTGAAAATTGTTGTTTCTTTGATTGTAACTGTGGTGAATAATTTCCCAATATGTTCCCAATTTTGCCTCAAAACTGTTGTTGAGAAGAATGCTCATCTAACAGCTTTCTGTTGCTAGATTTAAAACTGTTTCAAAAAGTATTTGAAGGCTGCAGAACCAAGCACAAATCCCTCTGCCATGGAACAACAGAAACTAATATTTTGTGAAAGATTTCTGCCTACTTTCTTTTTTTTATGTATGGAGAGGGTGCTACCCTCATGTTCTCTGCGGTAGATAATGTTCCTCTTCAGTCAGAGTGCATTTGACAGTCTTATGAGGAAGTCTGGGAGTTTTAACAATCCTCTTAGGATTTACTCATTGATTGTTATCCTATTGTACTATTTGCTAAGACAGAGTATAGATTCAGCAATCATTTCATGGATCATGTTAACCACGGGATAGAGCTACAAGGTTTTTAATTCCCAGTTAACTTCCCAGTAAATAACTTTATAATGGATAGTACGACATGACTTCTGGCTTTTTATCAGCAGCATTTCCTAGTAATAGAAATGGAGTTTTGCTACCAGAGAAAGCTGTCTGGTCTCATGGTTCATTGTTCTAGAAAGAGTCCAAAAAGTAGTTGGAATTACAAAACCTTATATTTACAATTTTTTTTTATGTTACAAAAAATCCAAAAGTTGGAACTTGGAAATAGTATTAAGATTTTGCTGAATTAATCAGCAGGATCCTTCAACTACTGCATAAAATTTCTGCCAATAGCATGTTAAGTGAACTAAGTGACTATTTAGTATTCTTTTACAGTCTGTGAGACTGGCTGCCCATGTGATAGAATTGAAGAAAAGACAATTAACACAGCATAACATAAATAATGGTGTGAATACATTTTTGGTAGTAACATTATGTGCTTATGCTAGGCATCTTCATAGATCTCTGTTTTGTTTTTATGAATTTAATCAAAGTCTTGGAGTGAGAAAGCACTCAGATTTTCAGATTAGCATATATTAAAAATAATTTGTCTCTGGAATGAGCCATATATTTCTGAAGACTCTCTTTTCAGCCTCTGAAGTTATGAAAGCGTTCAAAATTTAAATTAGAAATTGTATGCGTTTGAATGGTGCACTAAAACATGGCACAATTCCTTTTAGCAAATCACCACCTGCTCTGATCTCCATCTATCTGAAGAGGTTTTCTGTCCACCAGAAAAAAAAAAAAGAAAAA
>VXBN01013340.1:41294-73833 GCA_013397395.1 Sinosuthora webbiana
CCCAAGCTTGTCCACACCTTTGTTTCAGTTAAGTATCCTTAAGTATCCAATACTTGGTCTCCTTGGTAACTTATGGGGAAAAAAAATTCTTTAGAGAAAAAAGAAGGAACAAACCCAACCCCCAAAAACCTCTCTATGTGTTTGCCTAGCAAACAAACAAGCCTAGGAGCAGATTTGAGATATCTTCTAAATTAGCATGTACTTTTCCCCCTTTACAGATACTCTTCAGCTGTTTTGACAAAAACATCTCAAGATTTCTGAGTGATGAAAGATATCTTTTCCCAAACAGTTGTGAAATACTTCACTTACTTGATAATTTACCTCAAAGGTACTTGTGTGGTAAACAGTGCATTAGGTCCTTCAGTTTAGATTGGTATAAAAAGTCTATTAACACACAGTCAGGGGAAAGGGAAAAAGGAATAATACTGAAGGAATGGAGCACAAGACAGGAATTTTGACCCATTTAATAGTGAAATAAGAGTTTGAATTGCTTGTATGGAAAAGGGTTATTATTTTACTGAAAACTTTTATTGAAAAGATTGATGTGCTAAGTCAATTTTTATTAATTTCTATTGCAATTTTCTGCATTTTCTCCTTTCAAAAGACCAGTCTTTCCTTCCCAAAACCAGCATCATCAGCTCTACAGAGATTTCTCTTTTGTGCCCCTTTTAAGGGGGAATTCAACTATTAAATGTTAAAAGAAAGGCTGTCTGTACTCCACGTGCTACACAAACCACACCAAGCAGAACTGGCTACCTTGATTAAAAGTTAGTTCAGTTCGATTTTCAGAGCAGCCTTATGGCTATTAAAAAAGTGTTCAATGAGCAAGGTTTCAGGAGAAATGGGTGTGTACCAAAGAACTGCAACAAATACCATTTGTCATTTTCCCATTTTGGCATTTGTGCATGTTGTCTTTGGCACTGGTCCTCCAGATGTACAGTCTGCAGAGGAGAGTTGAGTACATTATGTAAAATGATTGACTGTTTCATGATCCTGCACAGCAAAGTGGGGGGGAATATTGCAGGAAACATAAGCCTAGACACCCTAGATAGAAAATAACAAAAGAAATGAAAACGCCAACACAGGATTTTGTGTCAATTTTATGCTTACAGAATTTCCAAGGACTTTTTGACATTAAATATGTCAAAATACTGTAGTTTCTGAGTTCTGTGAAAGTCCTTGCTATCTTGCATCTATTAATATTATCACTTAATAAGATTAAAAATATTAAAATTTGTGCAGATACATTTACTCTGTGGCTGTGCAGGCATATCCAGGTAACACCAGAATTAGTTTATTGTTCCAAAACAAAATTTTCTGTGAGAACAGCATGGTCCATGATACCACAAAAGCACTGCTGAAATGTCACATGAATTATTATGGTGTCAGGTCTTGAGCTAAGGGGATGCAAAGTGAAGGAAGATGTGCTTTTTGATTCCTCCCGTCTGCTGAGGAGGGAGGAAGGGAAAAACACCCAAATGTGTCAGGACAAAATAAGAGCAAAATACGACTTATGATGCCACTATTAAGTCTTAGTTCCGTGAAACAACAATTCAGCTTCCAGACCTCTAGCATGGTCTATTTCAGCATGGGTTGCTTTCCCTGAGGTATTGTGCTGGTTTTCACACTTCCCCACAGATTTTTGAGGGTTTGTCATGGTTTAATTACAGCCAGTAACCAAGCTGGGGCTGGGGAGAAATACAGAAAGGTAAAAGCAAGAAAAACTCATGGGTTGAGAGAAAGACAGTTTAATAGGGACCCCAAAAGCCATGCTTACGATTCTCTAGAGACATGTATTTTCAAAAAATCATAAAACAAAATAGTGGTTGTTTTATGGTGTTTCCAGCCTTGATTTCAGTTCAGTAATTTTCAAAAAAATAACTCCCTAAAAATAATTACATATGACAGCTTCCATTTTTGTTCTATTTCAATGTTCTTTCATATTTAATTTGTTCAGTTTAAGAGCTAGAAGATGCATTTTGCTGCTGTCAGACAGCAAATTCAGCTGAGCGCTTGGAAGATCAAGCTGAGATCTTTTTACTTCTTAAGTGGTCTGCAAGTCAAACTTGGCAGCTCAAAGTCAACTGACAATTTTGTTGTTGACAAGTAGGGTGGGTGACAAGTAGTGACACCCCACTCATTAGTTTGTTCTTCTGGTGAGATTTTTGGACTAGGGTATTGCAGAGATTGGAAGCTACAAAAATATGATTTTTCTACTGTTTATTCTAAACCAGTGACCTCCATTGACAGTTATGTTATTCTTGTTAATGAATTTTTCCTGACTGGAGGTTTGCTGTTTAGAGGTCAGCAAACCACTGCAGAAACACTAATTACATTAATATATTGATGGTGTCTCCTGGGATTGAAGTGTTATGGTATCTCAGAGGATTTTTGAAGAGGAATACCTTCAGTTCATTCATACCTCACATCCCTGTTGTGGTACTGTGTCTGCTGAACTCCTTCTGAAGGTGCCCACTGTGGGCACTGGGACCAGCATAAAAGGAGATATAATTCCCATCAGTTCTGGTCAAAACAGCACTTTATTTTTTATACATTAAACTACATTTATGACACCATTATATTTTTGTCATTTCAGACATGGCTGTGAAATTTTTTACGGATGAGAGCTTGAGAACAATTTAAAAATAGAAGAATAGGCAAAATGTGTGTGTTTCATCAGTCATACTACTAGTTCTGAAGAGTATTTTATGATGTGCTAGATGTGGAGTTACAGCACACTAATCTAGGAAGAACATGCAGCTTGGACCTTCTTTATGGAGAGATCTTGTATTCCAGAGCTTTAAGCCTAAAGGAAGGAAGCCTTACAAACACAGCAATAAACCCAGGACAGAAGGTACAAAAGAATATACTTATGCTGTCACTCCAGGGTCCCCAGAATGACTGAATTTGACTGCTAGTACTGAGATATACTCAAAACCTCATCCCTGTCAGAGTCTGCTTCTTCTGTACCTCTGTGGTGTGGGTAAATAGTGGGTTTAAGCTCACTTTTGAATATGTTGCATGTTTCCTGTTCAAATATGGAACTTCAGCATAGACAATAACGTGAGGAATATTTTTCTGCTTTGCTGCCTTTTTTTTTTTTTTTTTTTTTTTTTTTTTTTTTTTTTTTTTTTTTTTTTAGTTCTCCTCAAAACATCTGAAGATTATTTTCATGTCTCCGATTAAGAAGAAAAATTGATAGGATAAATATAAACCTTAATATAATCTTTCAGAAGAAAGAAAAAGAACAAAACAGAGTATTTATATAATGATTTTTTTTGTTGTTTTTCTCATTAAAAATTCTTAGACCCTGTTGCATAAACAAATATAAGTCTTTCATTCTATTATTAAAGATCTGGTTACCTTATTTGAAATTTGTCACATTAATTTTTTTTGCAGTGTAGACTTGCTTATTTATCCATTTGCTGAGTGGCAAAAAGGGTAGAAATATCATTAAAAATTTAGTATATAGTTGTATAAGGACTGTTTATGCAGCCTCTTTTGTAATTATATAAACATTTACAATAAAATGAATGAAAACACATATCCTGAGAGAGAAGGCTGAGGTGTGTGAATGTGACAACAGTTTCAAATGCTTTCATTGTAAAACAGTTTCGTACATCTAAATATTATTTTCCTATCTCCCTGTGCTAGGCCTGAATAAAATTAATTTTGTAGAAGCATTAAAATGTGTATCTTTGTCTCTGCTTAGTACACTCCAGAATATTCACAAAAATTCATCTGCTAAAAACTAAAATTCATAAATGCAGCCAGTGTCTCTGTTAAATAAAGTGTTTGGGAAATATGTGATCACTTTTCTGAGCTGATATTCTTTGTAGAAGGTCCTTTCACGTGGATCTAGCACACTTCAGACCTGTAAATTATTAATCTACCTTGTGTGTCATTAGCTATATATTGTGGAAATCTACCTAAGATGCTACCTCTAGTTTCATTAAAATAGCAAATGGTTAAAAGAGGGGGAAAAAAGTTATTGTGCCTTTGCAATTAAATTTGTAATTGGATTTGTAAGAAAGGTAGAAGCTCGCAGTTTTACCATTTCTTCAGCTGTAATTTAAAAGAACCATATGACATACAGCCTGATGAATAATTCATTATTCATTTTTTAGCCTGGTAACCCTATTGCTGGCCTCATAAAAATGAGGATAATAATTTTTTCTTTCTCATGAGGCACTGGAGAACTGTGTGCATGCGTATGCATGTGTGCCTGTGGTTTTTGTGCTCATGCATTTCATTGTGTGTTTGTATATGAATACTTTGATCAAAAATGAAGGCGCTCTAATCATTTCTACTGTGCAGTATTTGCACAAACTACATTGTGGATGGAAGATCTCACACTTACATCACCAATAAGGACCACAATACTGAAGCTCATCAGTATGAGACAAGTTTTCTCATGGGCCAGCATTTTCACACAGGCACTGAAGAACAGCTCAGCCCCAGATCATCCTGCTTGAAGCAAAAAAGCCACTTAGTTATCCTTGCTCACTCTAGCATAAATATGGGAACAAATCCAACAAATGACTTCCTGAAAAACAGCAGATAAAAGATAAATGGAAGATGGGTACTTCTTAGTTTTTCCCTGGGTCGTGTGCACCAAAATGGTGACAATAAGGCAAAAGAATTGTTACTGAAGGAAGTTTTACTGAAAGTTGTTTAAATTTTAAAAGCTATAAAAATAGACTGAAACTGAAATACAATCCAGTTTCCTTTTATAGACGCAGCTGACAACATCATCAGTATATAACCAATATTTCTCTATCAAAAATGACACCTTGAAAGAAGCAAATCCTCTTGCTGGACTATTTCAATTGCAACACCATTCTCTTTTGCAAGAAAAATAGAAAAGACTAAATAAGATTGAGCAGGATGCTTTGAACTTTTTTTGTTTCAGGTGACCTTATTAAGTTGAAAAGAATCAGAAGACAATGACCCAATATTATTTAAATTAAACATTTTTATTACTATAAAGCATTTTTTCCCCTCTTATTATTTCATTTGACAGAAAATTTCTCAACTCACAGCTTCATAGCTCTTTTTACTTGCTGCACACCCAAAATATTATTACCTGGCAGCCTGGAGAAAAGTTGCTCTTGAATTTCTTCTTGTAAATAAACATGCTTATGATGTTGGTTCATTATTACAAGAACTAAAGCATAGCTAAAAGGGAAATCTTTATTGAAAGCAGTTAAAAATACCTTTCAAGGAGATCACTTAGTTAACTATTCTGCAAAGCATATGTCAAAACCTGCATGTGGAAAACATGGATTTATTTTACAGGAGAAGGTGACCAACCACCCTTCACCTACAAATGCAGTAATCATAATAATTACTAGCAAAGAGAGATTATTTCCCTGTGTCAGCAAAAATGCTGCCATTGGTACCCTTTTTCAAGCATTGAAGCTGCAGTGATATCTGTATTTCATCCCAAACATACGCATTGTATATGTTGCCTCATTTTGTTATATTCTCTATAACTGACTTTAAAAGAAAAAACATTTCAAACTCAGTCTAGACTAGAAGCTCAAGAGCTGAAGACAGACTACTTTGGCAGGAGGGATAGTGATGAACATCAATTGTCCTAACATGATTTTTCAGTAAAGGCTGTAGTCCCCAGAGGTCTTCTGCAAAATCATGCCCTGATTAAAGAGTGAGATCACATGTACTCCATCGTGCAAAACCCAGGGCAAATACTTCAGACTTTGCATACCTGCCCTCAGATCCATGTGACTGTAAAAGCTCCAAACACTAGGCCAAGTATACGCTTTAATCCAGTTTTATGGGTGCATTTACCCTTTGGGTCACCTCCAAGACATCCTTCCCCAAATCACACAGTGCTCAACACTATGTCTTAAAGACTTCTCTTTATCTCAGGCACCCTGGAGCTTTATCTGGTTCCATGTATGGTTGACACCTGCTCTGAAGGATCCTGATCAATAGAAAGTCAATGAACTTAAGTGTTGAAAAGCACAGAAAGATGCTGGTTTGCAGTTAGGCTGTAACATCAGCAGTCTTCTATCATTCCTTGAATAATTAGCAATTTATGGGCAACTACATTAGAATCTCCATCTTAAGACAAACTGTGGTAGCAGGCTAGTGTGGGATACAAGATTCCCCCACCAGTCTATGGTAAGGAATGCAGGCAGGGTCTAGTCTCCACTGCTGCTCTTTAGTGATTGATGAGCCTTTAATCTGTAATTTGGCTCAAATTTATTTCCTTCATTGTTATTTGGATGTATTTTTCTGTTTGAAGAAATTAAGTACATTTGAAGTGTTAGCAAATCTTTTGACGAAGCACAGCTCAATATAAACTGACACATGCAAAATCAGGAAAACCTCCTGTGCCTGCACTGTGGATGCCACTGCAAAGTTTGAAGATAAATTTTTTGGGAATGCTTAAGAGGGAAAAAGAAAAAGGGATAAGGGATTGGACAAAAACAGAAGAAACTTGCAGGTAGAATGAACCACTGGTTTTGCGGCAAAGGAAATCCTGTGTGTCCAGTATCTGCTTTTAATTGGAGATCCCTTCACCCAGCTTCTAGCTGTATCAGAAAAGTTTTATTGATCTGTGTATTTCCACTGTGAATGTGCTGAGCACAAAAAAGTCTTGCATGTCTTTAGTCCTACCAACAGGGTGTGTGATGAGTGATGCCCATTCTCTGCTCTGCTGGGCACTGCTCTTTGGAAGCTTTTATTAGGAGATAAATTGTAGCCCATCTCCATGGTGGATTTCAAGCCTAGATGGCAATTTTTTATGTCACCATCCTTTCTGACAGTTATGGTATTTCTTGTGCAGCCCTCTGGGACCTTGTGTGGAGGGTGCTATATAAGGATAGGCATTGGGTTGGGTGAGTAATTCTTTTTGACTTCATCAGGCTGTAATCCTGTGTGCCTGTGGTGATAAACCAAGAAAATCCCAGATAGTCCTACATAATATTCAGGAGTGGCTGGCAACAGCTATAAATACCTATCAAACTGTCAAAAACCATTACCATTTAGACTACTCTGCAGTCCTTTCCAAATTACATTAGAATATCCAGGCTTGACTTCAACTCTTCTCCCCCACACCCTCTTTTTTCCCTCTTAATGACAGGGTGCTGCCTGTAGCTTAGCTTGCCAGCACATAATAATTCATGTTTCCTGCACACCTACTTTTTTACTATAGCTCTGTGTTTACACTGATACCCCTTCCATATGATTCACAGGCACTGTGAGTAGCTGTAGTTCTGTACATAAACAAACAATTTTTGGCAGTTTTCAAAACTGAAGCATCCCACTGCCAAAAGGCTTCTGTTTACTACACAGAACAAATGTTACTACTGCAATTCCAAAACTGCATCTTAAATACATTCTTTCACAAAAGTGCTGTAGTACTCTTAATGTCTAATTAAATATATTAAAAAAAATAAAAGAAGAGGGTTTTTCTTTTTCAATTCTATTTTGGATGATAACCAAAGATAAATAACAGCTTAGCATCTGCATTGTTCCACAGGAACACTGTACAGAATAAAATTCTAATTATCACAAAAATGTTAGTCCCCCTGATAAGGTGAAAAGCCCACATTCCCTCCAAACTGCCCACGTCCTTAGCCCCACCTTGTAAGGGAGGAATAGTCATCAGTACCAGGAAGAATGTGTCTGAAAACCATTATCTATTCGCTGGGTAATTACACCAGTGTAAATTGGGCATGTCTCTGCTTCAGTCAGTGGAAAAGCTCTGAAAAATACTAAATACTTTTCTCAGAAAGAAGTGCTTCATGCCATTGTTTTCAGTGCTGGTTTTTTCACTTGGCTATATATACAAGGATTCAGGTACTTGGGCTGAGAAAAACTGCAACCTAAAAACTGCACATGAGAAGTTTTTGAAAGGTATGAGCTCTTGGAACATATCCCTGGTTTAAAACCTTTTGATCCTATTCTTTCAGCTGAATGAATTTCAGATTTTACTCACACTGTAATGGAAGTGCATGTCCTATCTGCTTTCTATCTGGAAACTTTCTGCAATACGTTGAGAAATAAAACAGTGGCTAGATATTTCCTGCCTTTTAACATAAAATATTTCTATAGCTCTTTACTTGCAAGAATTCCTCTGTCACTGCTCTGTCACTATGTTTCATGTCTTCATTCTTCCAGCGCTGGGCACATTTAATTGGTCATGTACTAAAAGAACTGCATCCCTGAGCAGGCTAAAGTGAGCCCTAGTAGCAATTAAATTCCTGCAGGTGGAGCCCTCTGGTGGTGGATCCTCCTCACCTGCATGGAGGGGAGCTCGCTCAGTCACGTTTCTTCCTGCACTTCCCCTACCAACTACAGTCTCCCTCTTCCGGTTCTTTATTCGCTCCATAGAAACTTTTAATTGAAGACTGGAGATGCATCAGAAAATACCACTCTGCACTTTTCATTTTCCTGAAAATGGGAATTTGACTCCTTAATGCACTAATGTTTGCAGGTGTTGCATTGCAGGACACTGTAATGCCCTGAAGTGGAACTGATTGAAGCATAGTGGGGCACATGAGATGCAAAGAAGGATATTGTGGGATTTACTCTAAGCCTTCCAGTACTTCTACACAGCATGTGAAAATACAGATTTGTGTTAATGTGCTCATCATTATGTCACTACTATTCTTCAGGACTTTGAAGTCATATCTGCTCTTTCAGGCACCAAAAAGGCATCACAGGAAAAGCCTGACATCTTACAGTGAAAACATTGTGCCTTGGAAACCACGACAATTTGCACTGGTACTACGCTCAAGTGAAAACAATTTCACAGTATTTCACAATGATGTCTAAGTTGCTACAAATGGTCCTTAACTGAATATGAAGACAGATAGATGCACTGTGATAAATCATATATAACAGTGGGGAAACTAAAGCCAAGATCCCAAGAAACTTTGCAACACTTTAGTACTTCAGGGAACAGTGCTGTTTCTGCCTACACTCTCTATCAAATTTGTGGCTTCACATTCTTTAAGATCAGAGAGCTAGGGGCTGAATTTTTAGTGTCTTTTCCTGTACAAGATGCAAAATAAGCCTTTAGAATTTAGAATGTTCTTACCTTAGAATAGATGGGTTCCTACTGATTAGTATCTCTGAAGAGGCTGCATGAAGAGGGAAAACTACTTAAATGTGAATCAAAAGACTATGTGACTATTGTGACTATGTGAAATTGTGACTATGGCTGCCTAAAATCTTTGCAGGTTGCCAGGCTAGCAAGTGTCATATTCATTGGCATTTTTGGAGTTGATGCAATAGAATGAAAAGAAAGGAAATAAATCTTACTAGAAGGACTTGTAATTTTCTCTTGTTATATTTAATGTTCAATGTATGTTTGCTTGTGTAGATATTAAAGGCAGGGGTGTGGCTCCAAACAAGGCAATGTGCTGTGCTTATTTCTGATACACAATTTAGACCTTCTCTTTCTCATGAAGATCAGAGCTGTACATGTTTGCTTTGAAGTAGTATCAAATAATTTAAGTAATAATTAATAATAAACTTAATAATTTAAGTTTAACTAAAGAGAGAAAATGCATAGGTCTTTACAAACAGTAGAAAATTTTTTGTTTGTTATTTTTAGAGAATAGAGGTTTTGCAACTCATTTTTTCAAATACAAATGCATTTTGGAGCTTGAGTTCTTAAACATCCATCTATTTTAGTTCAACTCTCCCTCATCACACCCTATAAACAAAAGAGAAGATATTATTCCTTTCTTAAAGTAGAAGAATATGGATTACATAGATTCTCAGTGGTTGCACTCTACTACCTCAAGAAGAAAATTATACCTAGGGAATTACATTTTTTTTAGCAAGAACCTGACAGCAGCCTGCTGCAGTGTAGATTAAGTATTGCACATCTTTTTTGCCAGTTCAGAGTAATTAAATTTCCAATTCTGCCTTTCTTCAGAGTCAGCAACTGCTTTTTGAATCAAAAAGATAAACCATATCAGAGTATGCACTCAGACTTCTTTCTCTCCTAAAGATTTATTTCTTCCTTCTGTTAAGGGTCTTCTTAAATGAGAGCAAATAAATTTCTCAAGGTCTTACACAATTTCTTATGGTTAAGGAAATTCTTAGCGTGTTGCTTCCATTACTGCTTTTAGCACTGGTGTCCTCCCTAAATACAAACACATACAGAGTGCATTTAGCTAATTCATGCTACACTGTATGGGCTAAGAACTGGAAATAATTCTTATAAAGTGTGATGTTGACCTGTTAGTGGATTCCGTGTGTGCATACTGGAATGTATTTGATTGTGAAATTTAGAATCACAGAATCAAAGAATATCCTGAGTTGTAAGGGACCCATCAGGATCATTGAGTCCAATTCCTGGTCTTGCACAGGACAATCCAAGAATTATAATATATTCCTGAGAGCATTGTCCAAACAACACCTGAGTTCTGTTTGGCTTGGTGTTGTGACCACTTCCCTGGGGACCCTGTTCCAGTGCCCAGCCACCCTCTGGGTGAAGAACCTTTTCCTAATATCCAACCTATACATGTCCTGACACAACTTTAGGGCATCCCCTTAGGTCCTGCCACTGGTCACCACAGAGGAGATCAGTGCCCTCGAAAGGAAGTTGTAACTGCAGTGAGGTCTCTCCTCAGTCTCCTCCAGGCTGAACAGACCAAGTGATCTCAGCCAGATGGTTCCCCTTCAAGGCCCTTCACCCTCCTCATGGCCCTCCTTTGAAAACTCTCTAACCACTCAATGCCTTCTTTGTATTGTGGGACCCAAAACTGCCCCCAGCACTGGAGGTGAGGCCGCCCCAGTGCAGAGCAGAGCAGGACAATCTCCTCCCTTGTATGGCTGTGATGCTGTGACTGATGGGCCAAAGGACACAGGTGACCCTCCTGGCTGCCAGGACACTGCTGACTCATATTCAACTTGTCATCAACCAGGATCCCCAAGTCCTTTCCCACTGTACTCTTTTCCAGCATTTCATTCCCCAGTCTGTCTGTACATCCAGGGTTGCCCCATCCCAGATGCAGAATCTTACCCTTGTTAAATGTCACATGGTTGGTGAATGCCCAGCCCTCTAATTTGTGGATGTTTCTTTGCAGGGCCTGTCTTCCTTTGAGGGAGCTGACAGCTCCTTCCAGTTTAGTGTCAGTGGTAAACTTACTCAGGATCCCTTCAAGTCCTGTGTTCAAGTCAATTACAAAGATGTTGAAGAGAATTGGGCTTAAATTTAGAACCCCACGGGTGACAGGTCGCCAGTCTGATGTAACCCCATTGAATATAAAGAATCCATGTCCTGGATCCATATACATGCATATGAAACTCAAAAATGTATAAGTCACAAATAGAGTAAAATATTGTGATTTATGGTTGATAGTGATAGCTGATAAGATAAAGGGTGCTGCTGTCTATTTCTAGAGACCAAAAGATTAATTTTCCCATCCATCACCAGACTGTTGCACAGTGTTTCTGTGCTTGAAAGCAGGTGGGTGTAGAAAAATGTAAGTCAGTTACCTTTGAAGGATCCCCTGGAATATACAGATTTTATTTACTTCCTTTTCATATTTCTTTTTTATTTCTTCTGCACTTGATAGTTTTCACAAAGAGACCTCACTAGTCAGAGCCATAAAATAAACCAACCATTCCAAAGGAAGTCAGGCATAGTATTTTTTTCAATGATTGAAAGTGTGAATGAAATCCAATTGTGCGAGCCAAGGTAAATTTAGGTGAAAAAGCAGCACACACAGAGACAAAGAGTTGTTGGTTTTATTCTGTCCCAGTAAAAAACTGCCTGCTCAACTTAAGGGGTTGACTTTGCCCTGTGAAAAAAAGAGTTGAAAAATATGTACAGCCATCTGAGAGCACAACAGAGATAAAATCAGCGCAGTTCCTTGTTTCAAACCAGTGTCAGAATGGCAAGCATCCACTCTGTGGTACCCATAAAATTATGTGTCTGAGCTATGTAGTACAATCCACAACAGACATAGCTGGTCAACTGGAATACAAACATCCCTTCTCTGTGTGGTTTCTTTTCCCTCTAGTCTCAAGAGAACTGATAATGATGAATTTCCCTTGATCTTAGGACTGATTACATTGTTCTCTTAGAGAAAGTGATATAAATGTTTAGAAAACATGAAAGATACCTCTAGGTCTTCAGGGTTAGTGCTACTCACAAAAAATCTTCAGTTGTCCAGCTTCTAGAGAACAGTGTAATTAGTAGTGTGATGAAATACATAATTTTTACTTAAATTGCTCAGTTTCTCTTTGCTTTGTGTTTGTTTTCATATGTAAACAGGATTATTAATTCATCTTTTGTCTATGAATGTTCCCAGTAACTTCTTTACCCCAGTCACCAGTTTCAATCATATTTAACATAGATGCTGTAGGTCATCTGCATTATGACTTTTGCACATGTGGATACTGCATAATACATTTAAATTCTCAGTTTAGAGAAAGTCACCACCCAGTTTTGATTAACATCAGCTCCTGGATGTCCCTTTCTCCTTACTTGCCAGATCTCACAGATCTCCATGCTTGTAAACTTTTGCTCCATGGGGCTTGTACACTGAAAATAAACTGAATCAGACTGCTCCTGAATTCTGTGCTCCTTCCCCAGCCAGATAAGGGAAACTGAAATCTCTCTACCTTGTACAAAGGCAACAAGATGTTCATGTCTCCACTGAACATCAGGGTACATGAAAAGGTATCCTTTACCCATTCACCACATTGGCCAAGTGCAATAATGCAGAAAGCACAGTAGTTCTGTGATCAAAATATTTTTCTATTTGCTATATTGGAAATAAAACTCCACCTGCTTTCCCCATGCACTGCAACCCTTTTTTTTTTTTTTTTTTTTTTTTTTATGGGATGTACTTAGAACTCCTCTATTGTTGCCATAATAATATGTATTAACCAGCTTTTAAATAAGCCAATTATTCTTTATACAGATTAGACCAAAATATTAATGAAATTAGGTAGCTTAGACATGTCTTTTTCCAGGAAACAGTGCAATGTACATGTTAATAAATCTTAATATGTATTCGTAGCTGATTTTTTTTTTTTCCTGTAATTTCATGAATCAATGTAATTTTTTCCCTATTTCCTTTTTTTTTTTTTTTTGGTAAGAACATAACCCCACTGTCATTTTATACTGGGTAGTCTAAGCACCTTGCATTTGACTGGAAATAACACAAGTAAAAAAATAATCTGTCTTTACAGACGTTGCAAATTCTCTGGTGTTCTATGTTTGACATAATACTTTCTTTCACTGTCTCCAGGATTTATTTCCTGCTATTCCACTTATTTATATTCTTATTGTATTTACTTTATTTATGTTCAGACTTTTCTAAGATGAACATAAATTAAAATATTATTGTGCAAAAATTAAATATTCCCTCCAAAGCCTAGAGTATCTTTCCTCTCCCAAACTAGACAGTCTATTCCTACTTAGAAAATACAGCAAATTTATTTATACACAGGCAAGTAGACAGAGATACACACATATATGCATATATGACAAGAGATATTTACCCATTTGAGAATTGTTAGGTTTTAAATGGAATTTCATATTGACATCACTTCACAGAGGGAATTTTTTAGTTTATGAACATGCTGGCAAAATCAGTGAGTTAAAACAAATAAGTCTGAATTTTGACTCTAATATTAAAATGACTGTTGAAAGTTAGAACACTTAAAAATAATGTGCTACAGGCGGTTATGTCAGATTTGAACACATGCCTGACCCTTGCTCTTTGAGTGTTATTGCTCTTCAAACAAGTTGCAGTTGAAACTTTTCTAGCAAGGATCTCAATGCAAGCCCATTGAAATAATCAGTATTAAATCAATATGGTTTAACATCTGCTTAATGACATAACGTTTAAGTAAAGCATGCTTTAAAAATGCTTTAAGTAATGCTTAAACTCTGTTAATGCAGCTGCTTAGACTTCAGGAGTGGCCCATATCAGCTTGACAGAAACTAGGGCGCCAAAAATACATTTTTGTTGTTTAAAGGCTTTATTAGATATCTGATCAAGGCTTCTCAAATTATTTTTTGACTCTCCACATAGTAGTCATTTATGGTATTTTATTGACTCCTTACTACCATTTCTATTTAGCTTGAAAACAGAAATCTAGGTTTCAGAAAATGATGCTAATATATAGCATAATTAAATGTGAACTTCACATTCTTGCCAAATTATCAAAACAACAACAAAAGCTGGGCTTGGAGAATAAACACAAGTCAGCATTTGAGATTCCTTAGTAACTCAGCTGAGTACATCAGCTACATACTTCAGTGACAATAAGGTCACTAGGAGAACCATATAAAACAAAATATGAGGAAATTCAGTTTAAGGAAAAAAAGTTACTTGTACAGAACAACTGTTGCACATTGGTGAGTCCCACACTTCATTTTTTTCATATACCATTGACACTTTTCAAAAAAGCAGATGTGACTGAGAGGACAGAGTTTTCACTCTAAAATATTAATCTCAGGAGGATTTTAGCTGATATAATTTATCTAAGTATTTTTCTTGGTACTTAAAGAGCTGCTAAAGCAGGAAATAAAAGTCATTTTCAACACTTGGAAGGCCAAAGATGAGAAAGCTTCAAATGGTGTAAAAAATGGCTGGAATCTGTATGTCTGAACAAGGCTGAAACTAATAATATTCAGTGGATACTGACATTTATCACTTCATATGCTGTCATAACCTTGTAACAATCTACTGACAAAAACAAACAAAAAATTGTCTCAGAGTCTTTATGTGCTGTGATAGTTAATAACTTTACAGTGTGCTTAATAATGAATTTTTTCACCTCTAGCCTTTGCTTGAAAATATATTCTTTTTTCTTTCATGCTTTGGCCTCTTGGGTTAAACAAAATGTAACCTGAAGTAGCTGCAAGGTAGAGTTGAGTTTATTTCTTTCATTGATTACATAACCAAAGAAAAAAGGCAATGTTAAGAATTCCTGTTTATTCTTGGTTGGAGGTTGGTACAGTTACAGACCTACTTGCATTGTATCTCCATTTATGGTTGTTTGCTTTTCCTAGAAGTGTTTCTCTGCAAAGTTGGATATTCTGGTTACAGGAAGTTTAGTGAAAGAAGATCTGTATGAAGCACTTTCTGTGCAATCACATACAGAGGCTGAGGGGTTGCATTTGGCTCTGGAGTTACCAGGAATCACAAACTAGGGAAGGTAGAAGTCCTTCATTTTTATTTACTGTCTGAAGTGACTTGTTACCAAAGCTTGCACTGTTAAAAACAAGGTAGATTCTCTAAGGAAGTGGCCACTTCCAATGCATAAAAAAACTGTCATAATAATGGTTGTTTCTGTGATAATGGCCTCCTTCATACCTTTTCAGACCACAGTCATAGAGTCATAAAATCATAAAATCACAGAATTACAGAATTATAGAAAGGCTTGGGTTAGAAGGAACCTCAAAGATCATCTTATTTCAACCCAACCTTCCTTCCACTAGACCAGCTTGCTCAAAATCTCATCTAACCTGGCCTTGAACACAGTGATGGGAGAAACGTCTTTGGTCAACCTGTTCCAGTCTTTTCCCATCCACACAGTAAAGAATTTCTTCTTAATATCCAATCTAAACCTGTTCTTTTTCAGTTGAAAACCATTACCCCTTGTCCTATCACTACATGCCCTTGCTGGAAGTCCCACTCCAGCTTTCCTACAGGCCCTCTTTAGGTGTTGGAAGGTTTGCTGTAAGGTCTCTCCAGTCTTCTTTCTCCAGACTGAAGACTCTCAACCCTTTCAGCCACAGGAGAGGTGCCCTCTGATCATCAATTAGAACAATAGCTCTAATCAGAACCATGGAATTTTGTTTTCATAGGAAATGCTATTTACCCTTTGAACTCCTCCAGCCTCTCCACGGGAGAAAATACGATCTCCCATCGTATTTTCTGAGAGATGAACACATAGTACCTGCTAATTGACAGAACTGGCTTTCAAGAAGTCAGAATGGCTTTTGTTGAAGTGTATCAAATGGAGCTTAATTCTTTCCCTTTGTCTCATGTTTGACCTTGGGCTGAACTTTCTTATTTCTGCACAGTTTAACAATCAACCATATTTCACTCCTTCATCTGCTCCAGTTATTATATACCAGAGACCATTAATCACATTAATCCTGCACTCTACAGACCTTCCATGGGGCACAATTTGTCTGAGTTTTTCATCTGTAGATGCCTGACATGGATTGGAGTGGACTCACTGTTTCTGATTCAATCTTACACCATTTATTTGCACCCACTGGCCAGCCAGTGTAAATAATATAGTATAATATATAATAATATATAATATATAAATAATATATAATAAATAGCTGTTGTCAGTAAAATAGGCCATGCTCCTAAAGCTGCCAATGCTTTGAATTTTAACCCAGTGGAGAAAAACATCTCTTTCTAAAGTGAAATACTTCTCTGGCATTAATGAGAGCAGTAAATGAGCTGTGTCAAGCTCTGTCTTCTTTTTGGCCACCCAAAATGTGCCTCTAAGAACATGGCTGCTCTGCAACACTTCTGCTGCTGGTACATTTTGCTGCCATCACAAACTTCAGTCGTTGACACGGAGTGAACCTCAACTCTTGTATGTCTTACCATGGCAGTGATGTTTGCTGGTAAGTCAGAACGGTGGCAAGTTTCTGCTTGGGCTGCCCCATTTGTAAGTGGTGGTTTAGGTGCCATCATTAGTTTAATTCACAATAGGGACAGATAGGAAAACTGTTAGTCTTCTTCACCTAAAGAAAATATGATAGGCTGTTTGAGTAAACCACAAGAAAATACTTTTGCCCTGAAAAAGGTTCAAAACTATTTTCTCCATTCAGCTCAGTGAAGCACATGTAGTAAACATGGTGAGAGTATGCAGTACTACATATCTGAATAAGTCTCCACTTGTGTCCACATTTAGGCAAATTACCACAGCTGACCTTACTTTTTGAGGAGGTAGACACCTTTTTTTCCCATTAACGTCACTTTGACAGAACGTTACTGTTCTGTCAAAGAGACACAGTTATACAATAGTTTTGTACTTTTTCATACCTTTTTCAGTGTAAGAAAAAACAACCTTCCTGTCCCCAGTGACCCTGTGTGAAAGTTAGGAATTACTAATATAACTTTGTGATCTGACTTCGTTGCAAGCTGGGGTTACGAAGTTTCACATCCAAGCTTTTAAGTGTTTTCATTTTTATGGATCTACATATGAAACTTCTGTTTCTGTTCTTCTTCTATTTACATTGGGGTCTGATGGCTATAATATTAAACACAGCCAAACTGATTACAAATAAATATAAATTGAAAAACTCAAAATAAGTCATCTTGATGTACACCAGATTTCCTAATGTGCTGTGTTCTACCTAAAAAAAAAACAAAAAATGGAAAAAATAAATACTTATATTCATGGAAGTGCAACACATTTGATGTATCTTGAGGGGTTGCTAGAGACAAGCAGCAGTTTGTATGGGGGGAGGGTGATTAAAGGAGATCAGGGCAACATGTAAAATAAAGGATGACACAGAAAATGTTTTGTTCTGCTCTTTTCCTGAAATACAGAGTAAAAAGTACATTCACAATGAAAAGTCATGCACTGAAGGCTCGTTGGTAATGTCCCATCTACTTCTGGCTAGTTGTTCTGCAAACTGGCGTTTTGAGACTGTCATTGTCCAAAGTATAATTAATCTTTCAAGACAGCAAGAACTTGTGAAGGCTTGAGGAAAAGCGAAGAGTTTAGCCCTTCCCAAGAAAAGGTAGTAGTGTCAGAACAAAAGGAAAACAAAGCTGGTTTCATAAGAAAACTACCATATTACATCAGAAAGAGGCTCCTGAATAGTGATAGTTACTGCCAAATGTAAGCAAAAGACAGCAGCCTTGGATTCCCCTCAACATAAGTGCTAGGCAGCTGTGGGGACTGTGTGCTGAACAGATTGCTTGTTAAATAGACACACCTGGGAGAGGAGAAGGGTGGGAAATTGTCACAGCCCAGCCCTGATCCCAGTACACCCTCAGATCTGATCAAATCCTGTTTGCTTCTAGTTTGCGGTAGAGGTGGATTCCTGGATGGGAGATCAATTTACAATATGAGACCAAGGCAGTTTCTGGACATGCTCTTTGGGCAAAATGGCAAGGAGTGTACCCTGTGCTCACTTCCCAGCTGTCACCTCTATTTCTCTCATCCCTGGCTGCCAGGGGCTCACCCTGATGGCAGATTAATCAGAATGGAGGTTAGTATGTGGCCTACCATGCATCTCAACTCTGTGCCACCTGGCTTTTTGTATTAATCCAATTAGCAAATAACAATTTTCCATGCAAAAGGCTCAGATATTCAAACCTCCACACTCATACCAAAGACTCATCTTTATCTCAGCCATAAAATCTTAAATTCTCACGCTGTCCTCATTATAAATGATGCGCCCTGATGAACAGTATTATTTTGCTGTTATGTTTGTAAATATTATTTTAAGCTACTCATTAATAATATAAATAAATCCCTTTCTCACTGCAGCTATGCTGATAAAATATTTCTATTATATATTTTCTTGAAAAATATCAAATCACCCTAAATTTTAGAAAGCACTTTAAAAATCAACCACATGGTTATCAACTAGGTAATAAAAGCAATCTACAAACGTCAAAATTTAATAATCTGAATGACTGCAGAACCCTAAGGTATCTAAAAATGAGGTAATGTAACCAGAAACTAAAAACACAATGGAAAAAGAATAAAGGTATAGCAATTTCCAAGACATTAGAACCCTCTTCAACAGCTTCATTGTTTACATTTTAAGGTGTTTAAACCTTGATAACATGATGACTTACTGGTAGCAAGATTTTACTGATTCAAAAACTACCTATGAGAAATCCTCCTTTCCCATGAGATACAAGGAAGAACTTCACAAGTGGGAAAGCAGTGGGGAAAAAATAAAATTAGTTTTGCCTGTATTTTTTTTTTGCCTGTATTTTGAGACCTTGGAGGAAGGAGATTTTTAAAGTGCAGAATGGTCTCCTGCTCCTTTATAAGTATGTAAAGGAAGATAATGCCTTGGATGCCATTTGTCATAAATCAAGGTGTTTGAAATGTACAGACTCAAACTAAAATATTTTTTATGTAACAAGAGCTACTTGTAGCAATGATACTTTTTCCTCTGGAATTATAGAAGTTTTACACAAGAACCAGCAGATTGGGCAAGTCGAGGTCCATCAATGAAACTATTTATGGTCCACGTTATGGGTTTCCTAAAGCTTTGTCCCTGTGCTGGACTTTTCTAAGCAAAAATTGTTTGGAAATGGCTGGTCTCTGGGAAATTCCAGATTCATTTCTGTCTGCAAACATTTTCCTCCACCACCACTGGGAAGGATGAGATTTCAGCAGTGCAAAGTTCCTGTCATCACAGCTATGCTCACTATTCCCACCTTGCACAGTTATCAGTGATGTGATGAAGCATCAGTAATTCCTTGTTTCAGCTATCCATCCACAGGGGATGGGGATGTTCAGCACACCCCACACAGATTCCATAATGGGATATCTCCAGTTTTTAAATGTACCACACACCAAGATAGATAAGCTTTTTTTGCTTTTCACTTTTTAAAGTATGTGCAACAAGAAAAAAATGGCACTTTTCCAAACATATCCCTTTGAGATCTCACTCCTGCAACACCCCACCTACCTGCTACACTCAGGTATTTTCTCTTGGCTAAAAGATGGTTGACTGAGTATTTCACACAGACAATGAAATAATCATATAGTATTTTTCAAGACCGGAGCTTAATTATAAATCACAAATCATAAGAAATCAATAATGAAGTTTTCACATGGGAGTTAATTTCAGAACAGACTTAAACAAATACTTCCATAAAAAGATTAACTAATCACATTTTATTTCAAAGGTCTTACTTACCATCCAAAACATCTTGCAGGCTCTTTGAACAAATTGTCTCTCTAGTCCTCTTAGCATATTTTTGAATAAAAATTCACTTGAGGAAAGGAAGGGACCCCAACAAAGAAACATGTGTTGACACAGCTATATAAAAGAAAGCAAATAATTACAGAGACATAAAGCAGGTATTTCTAATAACAACAACAAGCCACATGAATGTTGGCTAAGAAGCTGGCAGTATACAACAATAGGGTTTTTGCCTTTGCAAAGTCCTATGGACCATGTATCCTGCAGACTGCATTCTCTGATGACAATGGCATGTAAACTGACCAAGGTGAGCACAGGTGAGGTGCAGAAGGAAGACACGTTTTCCTCCACCAGCACAGGCTACATGACAGAGGAAAAAAGGTTGGTAGGTAAAACTTGTATCTCTAATATGGCAAATGCAGACTACCCTCAAGTCCTCCATTTTATGACTGCACTCCTTTCCTTGTGCAGAATGGTTTGGGGTTTGTTTTGTTGTTTTTTTTTTTTCTGCTCCACAGAAACATCCTGAAAAAATCTGCCTCCAGTCTACCCTGGTCCCTGGCTGGGAGTTCTGGGAGGGACCCTGACTACCAGGTCATGCTCACCCCTCAGTGTCACCATAACCTGAACAAAGTCTGAACAAGTAAAACAGTTATCATCATGTTTATAACGAGTTTCACAATGTTTTCTGCATGTGGTCATAGGTAGTTTGGAGCAACAAGTGAAAACTCTAGGATAACAATGGCTTTGCTAGAGAAAACACATTTTTACCCTATCTGTTTGAAATGAAAAGCAGTTTTCAGTGCTTCACCTGTTATTGCTTCACATCCTTCACATAAACATATTCTATGAGTTGACTTTTATTTCACCACTGAAAATTACTTCAATAGTTCCAAAGACAGGGTCTTGGGCTATGAAGAATTTTATATATTACCCAAAAAAAAAGCATATATATATGCCTCTTAGTTCTGTCAAGCTGTGAACATCTTTAAACAATTAATAACACCAACTGAAAACACTGGTGTTCTTATGTGGATGGAGGTGTAAGAAGGAGATTATATGTCATTATTTCCTCTCATAACCTTCTGATCTGGTATGCAGTTCTGTGTTTTCTGCTTAGAAGGGAGTGATCTTTCTCTGTAAAAGAGGTTATGAACTTCTTATAATTACTCTTCTCTCTTCGGGGGGAGGCCATGCAGCAGATAAAGTGTCTCACCTATCTCAATTTTTGATCATATTCTGGGAGCCTAACTCCTTGGAAGAAACTGGAGGTAGAGCCCTTTGCATCCAAGAAATTGAAATTTGGAAATGACAATATCTTCAGTGACTCATCAGCATGTTTGGAAAACACAAGAAAGATTTATGTGCACATTTTGTGGTGCTAAGAGCTGATTTTCTGCTTTCTCCTGATGCTCCCTGAAGTTTTCTTTCCACTCTAACTGTGAGAACCAATTCAGACAAGCAGTTTTATTCATATGGGCAATAATTATTCAGAAATTTCACAGCATTTATGTTCATTTGATGAAATCTTATACAAACGCCTGCTAGTACATGCTGTTCAGGGTCACTCTGACATTGTATAAACTTTCAAATAGAATAACAAACCCAAATCAACAGTTCCTAGTGGGAATGGCTCCACTGATCACTCTAACACTCTCTGCTGTGCAGAGCTGGAACAGAAATAAAACATATCTTCTTAGACAAGCAATTAGTGTTCCATAATACATGGAATATGTTTTCAGCCCTCAGATGTTCATGGCCCTTCTCAGACAGGAAGACAAATTGTCTTCTCCCCAAGATGCAACACTTCTATCTTTAGCTCAACTGACTCAGAGTCATATAAATTTTAATTTGGACAGGCTACTCAAACAGTGTATGTATTCAAAATTTTTGTTGGAGTTTTATGGCATAGGTTAGGGTTTTCAGGGAACGGTCATGAGATTTTTTTTCTTTCTTGTTTTTACCATGGCAAAGTGGGTATTATCAAGGGTTTTGGAAAGATTTTCTTTCTTGACTTTGATTAGAAAAACATTCAAGGATGGATCTCCATTGCCTACTGCAGTGCAGAGCCTTGGCAGTCGAACTATTTTCCACCCATATTTAATCTGAGAAGATAGATATATTTTGTGTTGCCACACATCACTCAAATAAATCAGCTCCTAATGGCACTGGCTCAGCTCAGGGTCCACATTTACCCTGAGTTAGACTCCCGGGTTGGCTTGACCCTGTCCTGCAACTATGCAATCACTCAGCCATTCATTTACTCTCCACTATCCTTCCACACACCCAGCAGGACTGGGGAAAGAATATGAATAGCAAAAATAAAATAAATATGTGAGTTGAGATCAATGCAGCTTAATAAGTTAAGGAAGAGGAAAAAAAACAAGCGAGTGATGTAGATGCAATCACTTACAACCTCCCACAAGCACACAGTGCTTGAGCAACACCTGTCCCTGAGCAACAGCTACCTTGGAAAATTCTGCCTGCTCCTGCCAACTTCTTTTGCTGACCATGATGTCATATAGCATGAAATACACCTTTGGACAGTTTGGGTCAATTGTCAGTCTGTGTCTGCTCCCAGCCTCTTTCCCGCCCATGGTCTACTGTCAGAGTGAGTAAAGGAAAAGGCCTTAACAGTGTGCAAGTACAGTTCAGCAACAGTCAAAGCACTGGTGTGTCATCAATCAAAAATCCAAACCACAGCACCATAAAGGACCCAATAAAGAAAATTAACTTCACCCTAGCCAGATCCAGTACATCTCCTACACTTCAGTGATGAAGAAATCACTTACATGGAGATATCTGAGCTGCTGAGCTCAGGCAGCTAAAGCAGCCAAAACACAGAACCTCCACCTCAGCTTGGTCTGTTTGCCTCAGTGAGGTTCAACTCTACTGCAGAAATGCCAGAGACCTGAAACAAAATGGTAGATGAAATAACTGCTACTGTATGTCAACACTTTGCATTTAATGGAAAATGAGGCTGTTTCCAGTACCAAAGGTAGTTTACTTGTTGCTTATTTAATTAATATGAGTAATGACTCTTTTTGCTTTTAGCATCTGTTTTCTTTGTACTTGCATAGTGCAAGGCTGGGACAACATCCCAAATCTCTACATTACCCTAGTAATTACACTGTAAGCTTGCATTGTTTTTGGAAGAAGCATTTGATCTTCCTAAATTCACAAAACCACAAAGGAACTTCTGAGCTAAGGACAGCTAACCACACTACATCTCTAACCCCCTAGACATAGCTAAAGCTATGCCTGTGTTGTTCCTGCTGGATTTTTGTATTCCCTGTTCTAAACTACTCTGCTATGGCTCATATTATTCAGCTGCTCTCAGCAAACCTGTTCTACTAGAAAGATTTATGTGATACAAGTTGTCACTGTTTTCACAAAAACATAAGCATATTATTTCTTTCCTAGCTAATACAGTCATCATGAAGAGATTATTCCTTTCCTTGGCTGTAGCCAGGTTCACATGTGAAGATTATTGCTGTATTTTCCCTTCTTTGCCCTGCTTTCATTTCTGTGGGTGGTGCAACACCAGCTACAGCACTGTTTTTTCAGAAATCATTCTTTGTAGACCTGTAGTGGTTCCTATTGCTCTCTTCTTTCCAGTCAAAAGAGGTGAAAATGCTGCCTCAAAAGAGGTGAAAATGCCTCAAAATGAGGTGAAAAATTGACCCTGTAGGGTCAGACTGGTGGGTCCATCTATCCTTCTATTCTGGCTTCAAGAGTGAAAACTGAAAATGAGCAGAGGGAGCACACAAGCCTGGCCACTCAGACAATATTAAGTAGAACAAACGGGTTTGTATTATTGCAGGGTATAGAACTACTTACTCATTTCACTGTGAGGTTGAACCATCAACCAGTCACTGAACATGAAGAACCAGTCTACCAAACATGAAAAAAGGTATGCCCATGACCTAACAGGATAGCTCCCAAATTTGTCCAAGGGAAGGTCAGAAGACTAATAAGTTAGAGGCACACAATCATCAGTGACAGTATGAAGTTTTTTTCCAGTTTTTTCTGCACTGTTGAATCAGAAATAAATCCGAAGTTTCCCCTAATGTAAGTCAATTTTTTTGCTTTCCATGTCAAAAGAAGCCAGAAAGTTTAGTAAGAGTTAAATTAACAAATATTTATCCAACTACCTGAAATTTTAAAACATAAATGGATTATGTTTAAATTTCGGATGAACATCAAAGACCTACTGACCTTATTTTTCCTCTTTTTCATTCAAACTAACTCACTGATAAAAGTATGGCAATCCAAAGACTTGAGGCCTCAGTAATAAAAAAGTGTAGTTGAGACGAGTAAAATGAAGTTGAAAAAGAGTGATGAGTGAATAACAATTGATGGGAAAATGACCTGATAATCACTCAGGGAAATTATACAATATACCAAAGCATTAAAATATTTACAACCTAAGGACAGAAATATTTGTCTGTTCAAGCAGCATAACTTTTTCAGAAAAAATGGTTAGAAATTTTATTGCTTCCCTTACAGGGTTAGTGAAAAAGACATGGAAAAATATGTGATCTGGATTACAGCTGCTACATTTTAAGATACATCTCATTATAAATATACATCTGTCACTAATATGCATCTTATAAAACTATCTAGTTGTATATTAATTTATAAAAATGTTTTTCCTTTTTCCAAAAGCAGTTTGTTCCTCAAGAATGTATGTGGCCCAGCATACATACACACCTCTTAGTCAGAGTCACTGTTCATCCTTCACTGTTGGTCCACAGTCAGCTCTCTCCATATCTAAAGATCACTAAGGGATCTTACGATGTTGGTAGAGCAAATCAACATGTAAGGTGCAGGTTGTGGTTGACATGAAGACTAAGAAGAGAAACAACTACAGAAGCAAAAGTTAGTGTATTGTGAACATAGGGCTAATGGCCTGCTGTAATCCTTACTTATGATGCTCACACTATGCCACCTGGACTGGTCTGCACCTGGCTTACTTTTCACCTGTGCATGTAATTATCAGAGTCTCTTTAAAATAGAGTATCTTAGGCACGTAAGACACAGGGAGACTTAAGTAATTTTCACATAGGAACCTTTAACTAGACTAGTCTTGGAGAAAAAAAG
This sequence comes from Sinosuthora webbiana, assembly GCA_013397395.1. NCBI lineage: Eukaryota > Metazoa > Chordata > Aves > Passeriformes > Sylviidae > Sinosuthora > Sinosuthora webbiana. Next base: position 66,280 of record VXBN01013340.1, read on the forward strand.
ACCATCCAGCCTTTAAAGCAGTAGGGTTAACTTGTTCTCCTGGACTTCTTTCCCAGTCCTTGGGATACTACATGGGCATAGGGACTGTCAGACATATGCTGTTGTTATTCCAGATTTTTCTATCTTGACTAACATTCAAATACCCTGTTCATTAAAATACATCTTATCTTTATTTAGTACTGTACATAAGAAAGCTTTTTTATAATTTTAATCAGAGTTTACTGTTACCCTAAGTACTTCAGAGAGTTTATACAGCTAAATTCTTTTCATTAACTTAGTTTGTTTATTCTATTACTATCTGAATCATAGCATTCTAAAGTAATTTATTATTTAAATTGCCTCAAGGTGATCAATAGAACAACTTAATTTAAAATTTTTCCACTCCTTCCCTCTTCTCAAAATGAATTAATTTCAAAAGGTGAAGTGCCTGGGAAATAGTGTGTAGAAATATTGAAATGTGGCCACAAATAAAACCATAAAAATACCTAAACAGACTTCTCCAATAACAATGATTCACTTAGGAAAGAAGGGAAATTTAGCAGTGCAGGAGGATCTTTCTGGCAGCATGTATTACAGTGATGACACAGTTATTAAAATAACTGTCAGCCTCACTGCAGTAGGTGCTTTGAGAGTAGATGGAGGGTAGAGGCAAGAGACTTGAGTCAGCAGGAGCCAGCAGATAGTTGCAAATAGGATCTTCCGTTAGAAATGGTATCATTAAACTTTTTTTTCTAACAATACTGCTGGTGCCTTGCTCCCATTTGCTTTTGAAGCCTACCCTAAATCTTCACATCCTTCCTTTGTATATCTGTTCTTTTCTTCTGTCTCCTTGTACTGACCTATTTCTATGCGGTATTTTTAACAATTCATTTCCCTGCAATCTATTCCCTGCCTCATGTTCACTTTAGTTAACCCAGAATACCAACCTAGAATATTGCAAACATCAAAGAGAATTGTCTGACTCTCCTGTCAAACTCCTTCTGGCTGGGAGTCCAGACATACATGAATGTGGATGGGGTTTAAGCCCATAAATAAACAATTACTTAACAAATCTTTTATCAATCTCTTTCTAATAATTTAAGGACATAATTTCGGCCTCTTTTGAACAGCTTTACACTTGAAATATGTAGGGAAATAAAGTAGCTAGCCTATTCCTGTTCTCAGCTGTAACAAGGACAGAGATTTCCTCCCTTTCCACTTAACAGATAATCCACAAAAACAATTTTTATCCCTGAGTTAGAGCTAGCAGGACTATATAAGAAATTGTGTTTATGCATGTTTGATGTTAGATTCAAGTCAGATTATTTTAGATACTCCTAAAAATAATTATCTGCACTGTCTGCTGTTGCATTTTCTTCACATAGGATGTATAAAACATGGTTCTCTCTTGAAATGTTTTAGAAATCCCAGGTTTTTTATCTCACTCCTCAGAAACTCTTTGTGACATAGGAACTCTTTCTGTTTCTTATCAGAAAGGCCCAACCATTAAGTCTGCACTGGAGTTTTGATTCGATACTTTGGCATACACAATACTGTGTCAGTGGAGCCACAGTTAAACTGTGTAATGAGCTTTCAAGTGTAGCTCAGGGGTGCGTGACTGTAAAAGTGACTGACCAGGTGGTTTCTACCAGCAAAACATTTGGGAACTCAGCATTGCCTATAACTCATGCTCTTGCATGAGGAATAGCTCCGAATTCCAAGCAACTATGAACTTTGTACACACAGCTGCAGTTTACTTTAATTGGTGATTCACAAAGATCTCTGGATGGTGGAATTTCAAGAGGCATTTCTGACAGGTACTCCCTCAGTCTTAGAGGGAGACAAAAGATATACTGTAGTAAATGTTTGTTGTTTTGCAAGAGATATCAGGATTCCAAGCCTCTGCAGGATCCAATCCATTGTGGGAACATACTTCTGTGTATGATTCAAAAATAAACAATATGTTTTTGAAATCTAATCATCACAGCAGCATGAATCATTTCAATACTTATCTTCTTTGTTATATTACATAATTTCTTCTACAAATATTTTACCCTAATATGACAGAAGTAGAAATATTTTTCTAAATTCAGACTTCTAAAATGTCTCTTAGAGAAAGCTCTAAGGAAATTCCCTACGGGACTTTGTCTCGTGTCTCAGGTTTTTCACAACAGTGTGATTGTCCCTCATACATCAAGACTAGCCTAGTAAAGCCATATGAAAATTGTAATAATACTGAGTGTTCCAGCAGTCTTCAGACCGCATTTTATTCACAGCAATTGTCAGTCCGGAAAAGCTAAGCAGAAATCTTTGTCAAATCGCACAGTCTTCAGAAAAGAATAATGATTGACAATGGTCATCCTTGATGAAATTATTTAGAGTTTAAATACTCATTCTCTTCTGCAGCAGCCACTGATGAAAGTGACTCAACTTTCCTGCATTGTCCTTACCTATAGTAGATCACAGACTGTGTTTCTTATTGGTTCATCATTATGAACTTCGTGACACTACTGTAGACAAAGTTTTCAATAATGTGTTTTGACAAAACATGAAGAAAATAAAATCTGATGCACTTTGCTCAAGAAAGCGGAATATATGTTCAGGATGACCTTAGGGAAACAGGAGACCTCAGTGAAGGCTACAGCTTTGATGCTGAACTCAACTAACTTGGCCGTCTTTCCTTTCTGGGTCATATTGATGTGAAAGGCAAAGACAGCTCTGAAATCTGCTGAAGAACCACCCAGCAAGAGATTGTACACACCCAAATTCCTCACATCCACTGTGTGTCAGCCTGTTCTGCAAACAGAGCCCACAGCAAGTGAGACAGAAATAGGCTTGGACTTCATTTAGGTCCTTGTTAGCCAAATCTTAAGTGCCCAGTTCTGATAGAGGAAGGTCACCCTGACCACAGCAGGGGGTTGAAACTAGTTGATCTTTAAGTTCCCTTCCAACCCAGACCATCTTATGAAGCTCTGAGTAGCTCTCCCACTATTGTTGTGTTTAGCTGGTCAAGATTCTTCACTACTGTCTTGGTAATAAAGTAGATCAGGAAAAGTAGAGATACTTGTGAGTATCCCAAGCCACTTAGAAATCTGTTGAAGAGCTTTGGATAGAAAATTCTCATTTGCACAATTTAAAGGTAGAAATCAGATTCCACATGGAAAAGGACAAATAATATGTCAAATATGGGAAGTTCTCAAGTATACAAAAAGGGAAAAAAGTTAATATTCCCCATTCCTCAGGAGCAGAATGCTTGGTAAATGTTATCTCTAGCAACTTTTATAGTAGAACATGAGAATATAACTATTCAAATGTCCTCTTTAGCTGAGAGCTAGCAGAGACCAACCCAGAAGAGAAACTCCAAAGACAAATGAAAGCTGTCCCTACTCAAGGAAAACTGGATTTGTTTTAAGTGTTTTCTGATTCTAATAGAATTTTTGCAAGACATAAAAGCTTAGTAAACAAAAAAGAAAGAATTAGCCTAAGAGAACCTTTTTTTTTTTTTTTTNNNNTTTTTTTTTTTTTTTTTCCCCTGCAGATATGACAGTTGTGGTTTAAGTCAGGTTTCTTCAACACAAAGTAGCTCATACTTGTGGGCAAAATAAATTTCTGACCTCACCTACTCTAGCTAAACAAGACTATGAAATTTACACACAAGTACATCTCCTCCTGCTCCAGATAAAAAATTAACTTTGGATGTGGTCCTGTACAGAAAGGAGGGTGAACTTTTACCTTTTCCACCCCTTGCATGTGCCTCATGACAAAACTGAGTGCAATTTTCCAAGCAGCATCCACCTGGAAACAAGGTCACTTCACTACAAATGTTCATTATGCAATACTCATGCAAATCAGTCAATACAGTGAACCATTCAAGACTGTGAACCAAACAGAAACATAAATACAGAGTTAATTAATAATATGCTTCTTTCAAATACACAAGGAACTTCAGGAGCTTCACAGCTCCTGCATTGCCAATTCTACCTAAACATTTTTCAATATTCCAGTGAAGCCAAGTGAAACATTGGTTCACAAAGATTTTAAGAAGTATGGCAGTTTGATGGTAAGAATGAAGAGGTTATAATATTTACAACACATTTTACTGTTTGAATGAAGTCCATTCCCTTGCTCATTGAAGACTCTGTTCACATGCATAGTTGCCAGAGAAATTGGTCAAAACTATATCTAATTTAAAAAGTTGAAAAAATTTTTGATCAACTTTAACATTTGGTGGATATGTGAAAGGCATTTCAGAAGAAAGGAGTAAATGCCCACACTGCAGTGAGTAAAATGCAAACTTGACTTTCAAAAATTCTGTCACATTTCCCCTACACCCCTAAAAAACCAGATTTATTTTCTCAACACATTAAAAAAATAAAAAGCTGACTTAATAGACATAAGTTCTACCCCAGACTACTTGATCTTCATATTCTCAGTGCTGTTTTAGGACAAACACTGAGTGAGGCTGACCAACAAGAGAGGATTGACATACTGTTGGTACAAACCAAAATCCTGCATGGACACCAAAACAGTGGCAGCATTTGTACACAACACACAGAGGACCAGACTTGAAAGTGTTACTGCTACTTAAAAGAGTATGCACCATGACTCCATGTGAATGTGCTTTTATTCCATTAAAGCAGAAAGGGTTTAAAATACTACACTTGAAAGGAATTATAAAATACAAGCCTGTTGGGACAAAAGTGCAGGATTTTTTTTTTTTTTATTTTACACTACAACAACGGGCTGTACCAAAACTATTCCAGCCTTATGAATTTAAAATCCTCTCACCAACATGCATATTGAAAACTTCTAGAAAGAAACAAATCCTGAATTCATTTCAGCTGAAAAGACTCAGAAAATTTAAAAACTGATGCACTTTAAAATTGCACATTAAAATGCAGCCGCTTCATCAGCTTTGAGTAAAGGCACTTTTGTTAGTTCCTAACCTAGCTTGTATTTAAAAAAAAAAGGAAGGACAAAAGAAGGTGGAAAGTACTTGAAAGCTGGAGCAATTCTGGCTTTCATTCCCACTGCTGTTATTTGCACAACATTTATTAATGTTGTGAGTTTCTTTTCAATTTACTGCCAACAACAAAGGAACAGCAGGTTCCCTTTAAGTCCAGTTATGACCATTGTCCACGATTCCCTTGGCTCTGAATTAAAACAAGAATACCTGGCACTGAATGCACACCTCGTGCAAAGTTTCCAACAAGTCCCAGCCTAGGGTGGATACCACTGCAAAGACCTGGTTTACAGTTTAAGTCAATCATAAACATTCTTTCCTTAGCAGCAAACATAATAATTAAAACGTTGGCCATGGTATAGCTAGAGATAAGAATGATCTGCTCAGGTTTTTACTTCTGTCAGACAGCAATGAATATTCATTTGGTTGTAAAAGCGACCCTAAAAAACCCATAAACGCTTCAGAAAAGATTTGGAAGGATCTTGATCTTAAAGACTAAACAATCAAAACCCAATGAAGCGTGATTGCTTTGGAGCCTGTTCCATTTAAGTTCTTACTTCCCAGCTACTGTGGTTACAAAGACATTACAAATGCAAAAAAATGACAGATTTCATCTTGACAGATTAGCTTAGTAGGATAAACACACATAGTGCTTAAACAGTGTGCAACAAAGCAGATACTTTTCCTTTCCAACTAGGGTTTATGAAATGTATAGTAAGTATCTTTGAATCCAAGAAAATAACCTTGTTTTTTCAGTTACAATATAATATTTGAGGATAATCAAAGACACCTTTTGGTGATTTTTCCTGGTTTCTAATTCAGGAGGAGAAGGCAACAGAGATGTACTTTACACGCAGCGTAAACATTCAGTCTGGAATCAACAAGAACAAAACAATTTTTGTTCTGTTTTGATTTAAAAGATAAGATGAAGGGCACCACTAAGTAAATAAATACATCCTGTTTTCTACAGATGTAATCTTCTTGCTTAGCCAAATGATTTCAAGCTATTCTAATTCCTTGTCAGGTTTAATTTGTTTTCCAGAAAGCGAGAGGTAAAACTTGATGTCTGAGTAAGTATGTACATTTTCCTTACAGATAGTTCTTAATTTTGCCTGATAGAGCACAGCTAAATTCACTTCTCTTAATACTGCTTATAAAAATCTATTTAATTGCAGAGTTGGAGCAAGAGAGGTTTAAAACCTGGAAAATAAAATCAAGCTTTGTTTCCTGCCATGTATCAGATTTTACATCTCCCTTTCTTGTAGCTATTCTGTTGTGGTGCAGCATCTTGTCTGATGCATTACATGATGAGGCAAAGAATCCACCCAGTCTGAAAAAGAGAGGGTTCATAAGTAAGTTGTTATTTTAAAAGAGGTTAATTTCTACAAATGGGTCAGTAAGTAAGACTCTGTTAGGGATTCAGTCTTTGCTGAAGGCATATGTAGCTCCTCTTCAGGGCCCATATTTAAGGCAAGTACTCCGCAAATTCTGTCTCCAGGAATGACTTGCTGGTGCAGAGTCCATGGTGTGGTGGAAGCAGAAAGACAAAGGTATTTTAAAATCAAGTTATTTTAGAATTGCTAAATTCTAAAAGTAATATTAATTCTGCTATAAATACTTCTATGTAAAACACTGAGAATGTTTTGATTGATTGCACATCATGTATGGAAAGATTTGTGTTTCTACAAGAACTTTTAAAACACATTTTTGTTTCATTTTAAAGCAGCAAAAATGAATAAGGTTATTTTTGAAAAGCAGAAAAACACACTGATTCCTTCAGTCCTGATGGAGATTGGAGTCTGTAAGGCAGTGAAGGCCTCACAGAGCAATCAAGATCTACAGTGGGAGAGCAAAGATGACAGCGGCTCTTGATCACAGGATCACAGAATCTGCTGAATTGGAAGGGACCCACATGGATTACTGAGTCCAGCTCCTGGCTCTGCATAGAACCATCACCAATAATCACATTATGATGGCTCCATATTCAGTACATAATGCCAGGAGAGGAGGAATGCCCTTTGTAAAGTTTCCTGAAGGTCTGTCTTGACAACTTTTTTTGTGCTAACCCTATTCCAAATGTTGAACAAGCAAATTAAAAATGAACTGTGGCAAATTATAAGAACAAGACTGTAGGGCCTTAGCAGACACTCAGTCCTGTTGTCTCATCTTCTGGCATGGACTCTGACACTCACAAGGATTCTCATGGGCTGTATGCAGGACACTGCTGCCTTTGCTGGCAGAACACAGTGCAACACCTTCATGTAACAAACCTACCAGCTGCACCTATGTTTAGTTTTCAAAATAACAGTGTTGTCCTTTAGTGGCCCTTATGAAGGTCAAGTTAACCCAGATTATCCCAGGTTGTCATGCTGTTTCTCTGTTTCTTGGCATCAGCAATTTCTTATCAACAGGGAAGCCTCCACAAGGTAAAGTTTCTGGAAATAAAGTGGCACTCTCCCACTATGAAAAGCACTTAAAGGCAAGTTAAGGCATTAAGAACACAGATGGCTAAGTAAAAAATAGAGGAAGAAGAGCCTTCATCTTTTTCACCTGTTGAGGATCTTTCAATCCCTCCCTCACTTAATTTCTTCCTCAGCTCCTTGGAAGGAGGG
>VXBN01013341.1:7885-79318 GCA_013397395.1 Sinosuthora webbiana
TTTTTTTAGGATGCTACAAATAATTTTTCTGTGAATTAAAGTCTTCTTTCATTTTTAAATGAAAATCACAAAAGCATAAAATCTTTTGTCTAATATTCTTAGTGCATCCTGTGCAGCTTTAATTTATTTTTAATATAATTCAGGAGAACATAAAAGATCTGGCATGTCTTCATGATTGTACTGTGTCAGCTGCCTGTTGAGCAGAAGATAAAATACTCAAGCAAGATGGCAACTCGGAGAAGTTCTGAAGAAGAACCTTTGATATTATAATTCAAGCACTGTTATGGATAACTGAATGCTGTGCAGCTCTATTCCTTTTTGTAAGTTAATGTCGATATATGTTATTGATTACATCTGAAATGAAATTTATAAATCTACACATATACTCAGTTGGGAGCTTTAATGTTTCTGTCTGTTTTATCAAAACAATTACTGCTCTCTGGCAGAAAAAAAGTAATAGTTACATAGAACAAGTAGGGTATAGAACACAGTTGTTCTATATTAGGGAAATAAATGTGGTGGCAAGGAAAATAATTTAGAATGGGATCAAGCTGTCAATTGCTTATTGGACAGGCTATTTAGCTTTCTTCTGCAATGTTTAAAACTTCTTGACTAGGTATTTTTTAATGTTAGGCTTGTCATTTCTTTTCATATGAAAAGTGCATCATTAGAATCCTTAGAGGTCATGTTGCTATAAACCTTATTCAGCTGTACAGTGGACAAGCACACAGTTTTCCCTTAATTCATTGTTTGACCCTATCAGAGACACGACTATCCACTGAAAATAGCAAGGGCTTTTCACCTGCTACCATCAACTGTTGATGGTGAGCAAGAGAAAGTATGGAGTCCCTTGTGCCTTTCCCTGGACTACATTAAAACATAAACTTATATATTCATCCCTATACTGTTCAGGTCTAGTGAACAGCTTTGGTATTTAGCCAAAATGGCAATTAGAAGCTGAAGAAGGCCCTGGTTCTATCACCCTAAAACAGGATCCTTTTACAACCAACAGGAGTAGCCAAAATATATTTTAGGCTGTTAAGAACTGGTACACACCTGATCAGCTTTACTTCTGAAATGTTTTGCACTGCTATCTGAACTCCCCAAAATAAGAATGAAGGGGTTGTAGCCACCCTTCCTGCAAGGAAGATTACATAGCCTGACATTAGAATCATCTGTCCTCCTGCTGTCTCACTTGCACTTTTTGCCATGCAGAGACAGCCATTGTTTTATGTCTGCTTTAGCTGTTTTGTAAAGTTTCTTGGTGATCATCCTTTGCATAATTGCATTTTTAGTGTCCTTTATAAGGGTTATAAGTACTGTACAGAGTGAGTTTTTATGACCTACAATATATCTAGGGGAAGAGAGGTACTGATAAGTTTCTGCATTTTTCATCTTCTGATAGAAACCTGACATATCTTCTACTTCATTCTGTGAGATGATTAAAAAGTTGCTCTTCAACAAACTAAACCTCATCCAGGGCTCAGCAGGAAATAACTGCAATCTAAGCACATTAAAGAACAGACAGGGCAAGCCAAAGCATACCTCTTTCTTTTCCTCTTAAGATATGGGAAAAAGAGAAAAGCAGTCTAATATTGTGATAAAACTGCAGCCTGCAGCAGCTGGCTATGGGTAAGGATATAGAACCTAATCCAAAGCACACATAAGTCAATGGAAGCACTTTGACTAAATAAGCTTTGCATTAGGCACCTAGTGAGTGAATGATGTTTAAAGCATTCATGTAGATCTTAAGCAGATGAGTGAAGAAGAAAATTATGTGCATTTGAATCAAAATGAATGCCATTAAAATGCTTGGTGTAAATGTTATTTTGCTGACCCCAGAGATCATCTTTATGACTCAGAATAAACTGGTGTTCTTGGGCACTGAGTCTTATCTCCATTAGTGCAAGAACTCATGTTGCATGAAAAGCATATCTTTAAAATATATTTGTGTATATATATGAAAAATTCTTATGTTGATACTAATCTTAAAGTTCAATACATTATAAACATCTGCAGACTTTTTTTACCTGTTCATTTCTCTACAGAGCAAATTTCTCTCATCTTAGGGTTGGGCTTTTTTCTGCAAAATAATACAAGATTTTTCAATTTCCTTTCATTATCTAAGTTCTGCATTCCTGACATTGTGCTGATGAACTTCCCCTTCACCTCCCTCGAAACCATTTTTAATAACATTTTCAGTGAACCCTTTTTTAATATGGAGGACATGAATGGTTTATGATTGTCATCATGAAGATGTACTCTGCCTCATGTGGTAGTGTTAAACATCTCTTTCTTTAACCCAAAAATATTATGTTTAATACTCCGTATTAGCATTTTTCATAGCTACACCCTGTTTTGATGACTAGTAGTCCTTCTTTAGTAGATTGGCTGCATCTTTCTTTTTCTCTGTGGGAGAATGGATTGTAAGAGAATAGAGATGGTGCTTTCCCTTGATGAGTTGCAGCTGTACTAATTACTAAAGAGTGGAAACAGCCTTGCCCTTAATAGCTCACAGCTATAGCCAATAAGGAAGGGTGTTATAAAAGAGTGGGTTAGCTGGCCAAGAATTTGTTGGAGCTTGCTGCTTGTGCTGTGAGGAGGAAGGATTGGGGGTTGTCCAAGGATCTTGCTGGTTGCATAGAAGGATGAGAGAAGGAGCTGGTGTTGTGAGGAGCTGCCCATGGGAACTTTGAGAGATGGTATGAAGGTCTTACTGTAAGGTAATGAACTGACTGTGCCAGTCAGTTTGAGATCACTGTCTGGTGGTGCCAAGCACTGATGTTGTTTCTCTGTCATTTTCAGCTGATAAACTCATCTATATGTTTATATCTGAAAATCTAGTTATATTGCTCTTTGTACTATTAAATATAATCCCATTTATTTTACAGAAGTTATCAAGTTGTCTGAGTCTTCTTGTTTGTTTTCATAATTCTGATGGTTCTCAGACTTGCTTTACTAGCAAATTTCAGCAGCATGCTATGAGGCTTTATGATCTAGTTTTTAACTTAAATATCAGAAAGTTCTATGGCAAGGCACCCCATAAAGAACCCCTTAGAAGCTTCCATTTAATCATGCAAACACCTAACACAACCTGTTGTCCTCTCCTGATAAGTCAAGTCTTAATCTTCTCTGTCTTAAATAACTCTTTTCAAAAAACTGTTCTGAAGTCCTGATAAGTGAGATTTCTTGCCTTGAATAGAAGACAAATTATTAAAGATATTGATATATGGTAGTATCTTCTATCAAGTATGTTTGGATTGATTTTATTAGGTTTGCTTTTTTTATCAAGAATAGTATGGCCAGCAGACCAGGGAAGTGATTGCCCCTCTGTACTCAGCAGTGGTGAGCCCACACTTGATTACTGTATCCAGTTCTGGGCCCCTCAGTACAAGAATGACATTGAGGGGCTGGAGCATTTCTAGGTTAGGGCAATGGAGGTGGGGAATGGTCTAGAGGGTAAGTCCTATGAGGAGTGGCTGAGACACAGCACAGGGCTGGGGATGTTTAGCCTGCAGAAAAGGAGGCTTAGGGGAGACCTTATTGCTCTCTACAACTGCCTGAAGGAAAGTTATAGCTCAGTGGGGCTCAGCCCCTTCTCCCAGCTATCCAGGAACAGGACAAGAGGACATAGAGTCAAGCTGTGCCAGTAGAGGTTCAGGCTGGACACCAGTAAGGGTTGGAATGGACTACCCAGGAACATTGTGGAGTCACCACTCGTGTTAGTGTTCAAGAAATGGCTGGATGTGACATTTAGAGCCATGGCCTAGTTAACAAGGTGGTGATTAGTATAAGGTTGGACTTGATCTCAGAGGTCTTTTCAAACCTAAATGATTCTGTTCAATTACTTGTTCTTAGCTTCAAAATTTATTTTGAAAATTGCATTCTGAATCAATTAAAAAATCTTATTGAGACAATATTTATTTCCTCTATTTCTCTCTTGAAACTGATACTCTTACTAAAAATTCTTGTTCTAGATACTTCAGATATATGCATTAATTTCTTTAGAATTCTGCAATGAAGGTTATCTGGACTATTGGCCTGGAATAATTTGTAGTCTTTTAATTAATTTCATTTCGGATGTGATAATTCTTCTTCTATGACATTGCTTTCACTGATCTTTTTTTCATTTCAACACCACATTCCTTGTTCGGACCTGAAACAATGTACACAATTTATTTGGGTATCTCTAGGTAAATAATTACAATTTTACATATTTTTGTGTTTATTGTACATTCTGCAAAAGTGAAGCCAATGCTTTCTTAGCTATTTTTGAATAAGATATAAAGGTGATTTGTATTAATCAAATTACTTGACACTTGATAAAAGATTACAAGGTATAACACTGTGAACACATTTGCCTATTTTTCTGCTGCATGTTTTTATGTCTGTCTTGTCTGTGCATAAGCTATATATCATCTACATTAGCTTCATAAAAATCATTATTTTGAATGTCTGAATTCTTTATATTAGAAGGGCAATGAAAGTAGATAAGTAGATAATTCCAAAACAAAGGAAGGTATACTTGACCAGAAGGAACTTTGCACTTTCAAAGAGTTGAGTAATACACAGATTAAAAAACGAAAGTAAAAAGATTCTGAAAACATGGATTTGGCACTTACAAGAACAGAGCCATCCAGAATGGCGATAGTTGATCCAAATGACAAGCAGTACTACTAGCTGCAAGGTGTTATCAACCTGAATATACAGAAAGTGTATTTTTATGTATACATAAAGTCCTTGATAAACAACATTCCATGAAGAATCTTTTATCAAATACCTTAGAGAAGTCTAGAGAGATAAGATTAGAAGTAGAATAATAGGGAGGTGAAGATAGGAAGTGTTTAGGTTTGTTTTAAGTTTTGTGAACAAATACAATAAAAAATTTATAAGGGAGAAATGAGAAAAAACAGATTTCAGTAAGCTGATGGAGTTGCAATTTTAATACGTCAACACAGCTACTTCTTAAGTTATTAATACTTTATTTATTAACCTTTGTTTTTCTTTTAAAATATTTTTAGCATTTTTGTACTAAATGTCTATTTTTTTACGGGGGGCTGCATGGTTCATAGTGTAATTTAAGGAGGATATATTACGTTTATTGCAGTTTCAAAAAGTTTATGAACAAAAGGATTGATAAGAACTTTTTTAGTTTTCATCTTGTGTCATTCTTGGAAGAAGTTATTAACTTAACTTGGTTTATTCCTCTGAAACTTTTAAGTAAGAATGATAGTTATTATGGCTTCATGACACTTCAAATAATATATCTTTTTTTGGGTTGCTTATTTCTCTTAGAATATTTACAGTTTTAGAATATAACTTCTTTACAAGTTCAAAGCTATATTTTAAATTTTTGAAAAAAGTCAAACTGATTCAATAATATCTGATAATGAAGCTAGATTTACCCATGATGAAATTTATAGGCAGTCTCATTTAAATATTTCCAGAATTTTTATACATTTCACTATGAACTTGAGCTTTTAAGAAGCTAACTTTTGGGAGTTTTTTGTCTGAATATAGAAATCCATCCAGCCAAATTTGTTGCAATTGCAATGCACTAAAATATTACATTTGCATAAGAGTGGTGAGGACCTGACATTTTTAGAGAGTAAGTTTCTCAAATATTTTATTCACATTTTATGCAGCCCAACATGTGGTTAACTAATATTCTATTGACAATTTCATCTTTTTGTCTGGAAACTACAATACTCTGGTATTATGTGACCTTTCTTCTGGGACGTAACAATGCTAGCAGGTAGCTTCCATGTTTGAACACAGAGGGATGAAAGTTAAATCTGAACAGAGAGAAAAAGGTGAAGAAATGCTATCAACTCTTCCAGGTATCACTGATGTCTGTGAATAGCTGTGAAGTTTGCTACAAAATGATCCTGTTCATTCTCTTTCTAAACAATGGTAACATTGTGTATATATATATGTTTATTATATATTTAGTTCAAATTGCTAAGGTTTTTGCTAATGACCAACCACATAAGTATCAGTAAGAAAACATGACTTTTTTCTTTTTAATCTATCTCTCTTTTGGCTGGGAAATGACGTAGCAAAAAAAAAGTAACCCAAAACCTAATATCAAGAATAATATTCATATTTCCAAATATGAGTACTGTAGTCAATATAGCCCTCAGAAGTCAGAAAATATCAGAATAATACTTTCAGAATACCATTAATTCAGTGATTACGATTAATTTCATGTTCATATACTCTTTCTACACTAGATTTTAACTTGGAATAAAATTAGAAAGTGCAAATGAAAAAATTCAAATAAATAAATAAAGAAAATAATTGAATACATTAATACCTATTTTTATTTAATTACACAGAAGAATCATATAAGGTTGGACATATTAAGAAACTTTCTTCATGTTCAATATTTGTCTCATGGCCTTGTTGACCACTGTTAGAACAGCATCTTGCACACAGAATCATTAAATGGAATTTTTTATGGTGTATATCACTGCATTGTGTAAAAATTTTAAAAGAATTATTTAATTTGAGGAAAATTGTTTTGTACTGTGGGCTGTCATGATTTGAGTACTAAAAATGGGAAGGTACTACAGAGATTGAGGTAAAAAATATCCAAAAATTTATTAGATCTAATTTCAGTCTTTAATATCTATATTTTTGAGGAGTTTTTAGAATTACATACTTTTACATATCAAAGCCAAACTCTCACTGAAATAAGGTGTGTCTGGAAATGTTCACTCTTCAGCAAAACAGTCTCATGATTTCAGGTAAGAATTCAGATATGGTGAAATCATAATCAAAATGTTTTTTTCTGTGATATTATGGGGGAATTCTATGCTGGAAGTGAATGTCAGTCTCCAGCTTTAAAACAAAATATTCTAACACATGAAACCTTGGATTCTGCCTTGATTTAACATCAGAGAAGGTCATTTCTGTACAAGGCAGCAAGTAGGGATTTTGAGGGGAAAAATATGCCTCTAATGAAAGACATAGTATGTGTCTAATGAAAGTATGTAGACATAGTATGTACATGTACTCATACAGGAACTATGATTACACCTATAGCTTCATTTCATCATTTCTAGCTTTGAAATGAACACTTAATTATTTGACCCTAAAAATGTCATTTTAATATAATTTTGTGGCATATAGTAATTTCTATTTCAGACAGAGGACAACACAGAACCCTATCTCTACAAAAGAAATGTACTTAGGTATGCAACAGTTTGGAGAAGGAACTGGGGTGTGGGGAAGAACTCTTGAATAAGCATAAGTGGGAGATACACAGATGGTAGAAGTTCCCAAATGTTCTATGATTCTCTCTGGGCATCTTTTGCTATATAAGTGTAATAACATTTGTTAGAAGGCATGATTAAGGCTTTGTAGGCTTCACAGATGGAATGTAATTTAGTGGAAAGACTTGAAAGAAAGAAAATTCAGACATGAAATGTATTCTATGAAAGGAAGGGGTCAGGTCCAGAGAGACAACATAGATACAATAACTAAATATTGTTCTGTAAACTTTTCTGTGGAAGAAAATACAGGAATAAGTTTCCTTCATCCAGGGATATATCTCTGCTTTTCTCAAATGAATATATAACATAAAACTTATTAGCAGTTCAGAAAACTAATTTAAAGTCATGTATTCAATTAAATAGTGTATTAGGTTCCAGCAAAACTTCTACCCTTTCAACTTACAGCAAACCTCATATCCATTAAGCTGTACATGGTCTGGTAGGAAAGAAAGCACCTTGATGAAACAGATCAGTAAACTTCAGAATGGAAATAAACTTCTATTTCTCTTGACTTCCACTTGAGGGAAATGGAAGAAAGCTATACCAGAATAATTAATTTACCTCAAGCCCATTTCAGAGATTCCTGTATAACATATATTCATATGCTTGCATGTGTATATTTGAATATATTTCTATATATGGCCACCTGATTACAGCAAGAAAATATTTGACAACTAGCTGCTGCTGTAAAACTTCATAAAATGCAAAAGTTGTCAATAGGATGTCAGAATTATTCATCAACAATACACAGAACATGGTCAATTTTCTTAGATTACTCAATAGAAAGACTGGGAGTAAATAATGTATGTTGATTTTTTTCCTTTTATATACACTTCAAAAGCAGAAATAGCTTTTAGAAAATAGTTTCGGTTTTAATAAAAAAGGATTAGATGCCAACAAAATTAGTATAGAAGAATGCAAACATCATTATTGATCTTCATTCATGCTGGAAATTTAAGGTCTGAGTCAGAGAACAGCCCATGTAGTAGTGCTTTCTCACTGTGCATGTGCTCTCATCAACACCTTTCAAGGCTCCTGTCACGTGGAATTTCTAAATCAAAGAAAATTAAAACTCTTGGCCAAAGTGAGGAGTAACCAATCATGAAATACTGTTTTAAAAATCATATTTTGCTCTCCATAAAGGGAAAAGAAGGCTTCTAAATATTCAGCTTGTGCTTTATAATTACAACAGTAATATTTCTGTTAGTGATTCTTCATCAAGTCTGGTTGTAAGCTGGGCAGAGACAAAAATATTCCAAACTTGTGGCTGGTTTTCTGAACTTGAAATATAATTTTGAAGAAAAGAATCTTTCTAAAATACCTTTCTAAAACAGAGGGCATAGTTCCATTTTAAGGAAGAATGTTGGAGAACCAAACTCTCATATTTGATGTACAAGTATATTGTGGTCAAAATCTCTCTTGTAGCCTGCTCTTGATAAGGTGTTTAGTTTTACTGGCTGCCTTTCTTCAGTGTTTTGTTTCTCAGTGCTGTCTTTCCTTCATAAAAATGTTTATGCCAATTTAGGGGATTCTGAAGTCAATCAGTTGCGAATGTAAGCTTGTATTATGGGACTTTCCTCTACTTTAGTGTGGTTAATGACTATGTTCCCATGACTTTTAAAAGGACTAGTGCCTCAGCACATTTTCAAAATCATGCCATTTGAAGACATTTCCATTTATAATGCAGCTTAAATCTCATTTCCCTCAATATGTGCCCTCACTTAGTCTATTTTAAGGCTTCACTGGAAAAAAAATTATATCTCAGCTGCTGCTCCTGCTCTTAATGCCTTCCTAGTCTCAGTAAGAGCAGAAACCAACTGATGCCTCATTCTGATACTCATACAGAGACAATATGCAGACACTGCACTATCCTCCACTCCTGGCTGAAGAGCTCTGTCCTACCATTTCATATTATCTACACACACAGCTGCTGCTTTGTGTGTCTGCTAAAGCTTCATGCCTCTCTGTAGTCTCTGTGACTTCACAGTTTCCCTGTAGGAACTTACTGTAAGACTGGTAAAGACTCCCTTAATTGCAAGATACTGTGGATCCTAATTGGGAAAAAAAGCACATCACCTGAAATACTAGTACAGACACAGTCCTGGATGAGTGGAAGAAGGAAAAATAGAAGGGGTTATAAAGAAGGGGAGAAAAGAGGTGGAAGTTGTACTATTTGATTGTCCTTAACTTGCTGAGTCAGCAGGAGCCAAGAGCTCGGCAGGGGCACACTTAGCCTTCACATTTCTCCATAGAAACCCCATCTGGCCAACTAAATTGCCAGCAATTGAGAAGTCATGCAGGAAGCTGTATCCAGCTATTCTCATTCAGTGTGAAGGTTACTGTGTTGTGGAGGCAGTGGTAGAGGAAATAAGGAAAATATTGCAAGACTATTCCTCTCATATACGATAATGAAAAGCATCAAATTTGAGCTGTTTGCTGTTGTTGTTATAGAAATAGGAATTAGACATTGCTAAGAAATGTAGTTTCTATTATAGAAAGACCCATCATCAGGCAAATTTTTGAAGAAAAATAATCCTGGAGAAAAATAATGAAGGAAATTCAATAATTGTAATATACTATAGGATTTGTGTTTGAATTTCAAAATCAAAAGCTCCTACTTGTATCTATCAGGTTATCTGAAAGAAATTTCATGGAACCCTACTTGGCCTTTGCAAGGACATCTAAATTCAACCTCCATTAAAAGGCCTAGAAAATATAAATGCCTTCTCCGGGCCTGTTAACTTGCAGTGCTCATTCCAATGCAATGAGGATGATGAGATATAAGCCAGAGACAAATATACCAACATTACATAAAAGAATCCAGTAAGTTATATGGGTAAAGCTCCAGAAGAATGCATCAGTCACTGATTTATGTGCTGTAAAACAGCAACTGCACTTTAGCCCTGTAGTTCAGTGTTTCCCAATGAGTAGGGTTGTTCTGGTTGTGCCAGTATCAAAGGTAAAGCACAGAACACTCCAATGAATGTATTAACTGAGGCTCTGTGAGTGACATTGCCAGCAGTAGCAAACTGAAAGAAGGAAGATGGGAAAATACAGCAGTGTGAAAAAAAGAGAAACGGAGGAGAAAAAGACTACACAGTGTCTGGGAAGGGTTGGTACCAGTGATTTGTCTCTCTGCTCACAGTAAAATAGGTAAAATGAGCCAACATCCTTTGCCATCCAAGTCGTTTTCCTAATGCTAGTTGTAGCTTGGTGTTGGCACGATATATTATCCTGGAGTTACACTTAGGCGAGTAGGTCCCTTGATAGTATGTTATTGATCAAGTCTTCACATGATCTAAACAGTTTACAAGGGCATCAGTATTCAGCCTGCAGTACAGAATGAGTGATCATTCAGATTCAAAATTTCCAGTCCTCTGTGTTTTTTGTGAAATATTTGAATTTCAGGAAGAGAACTTAAATTTTAATTTCAGATTAATTTTTTCTTTCACTGATTAAACCTTGTTTTCTGTAAGCCTTGCGAAGCTTTGACAACTGGGCATGAAAAAGTTTCCCAGGAGCAAATTACCTAATTGTTTATAAGAACACTTATCACCCCATGAGTTTTCTAAATCATCGGTTCCCAGCCAATAAGTCTGGAGATACATGTCACATCACCAGTGAAGCAGAGAGCAGCACAGAAACTCATAAACTTCCCTCAAGAATAACACAATAAACTTCATTCTATTAATGAGCAGTTGAAGCTAGATATCAACTTTTTCTACTATCTTATGTCTATTAAACAAGTACTTTGGGTAGATTTATACAAGCCTCAGTTAATTTAAATTTTTAAAAAGGTTTGCATAAAACTTTTCTCTCTTTTTTTTTTTTTTTCCAGAAAGGCTAAAGAAATGGACTATTAACTAAATCCTTCCTAGCAATGTAGAAGTACTTCCTAGAAGTACCAGTGACTGTTAGTCAAGTTACAGTGAGTACTGAAGAAAGTGTTACAGAAACTGACTTACTGCTAAAACCAAGCAAAAAAGTAGGTTTATTAGGCTGCTTCTGGAAATTGTGCTCTCTTATAAATCAAATTTTAATACAGAAAGTATTTCTGTAGTTATCTGCAAAAACCATATATTAAGGATATATGATATCCTTATAAGGATATATGCCCCCATGGCTGCAGTAGTAATCTTACTGTTTTTCTGTCCAGAATTGGTAACAAATTCAAATGTAGACATATTCAGTCTGTGTGCTTTGCAAAAACGATCTGCTAAGCAACATTCTTAATCCACTGGAATCACTGTCTTGTAAGTATTGAATTTGAATGTATATGGCTGCTTTATCTTTTTGTGAAGTAAGTAACTGTGAGACATTATGCATGTTTGAAACAGTGTTTCAATCCAGTGCACCTTTAGGTTACCTTCTGAAGTCTTCAGGACATGTCAGGATGGATTTTAGCAGCCATAATTAGGTTTTCTGCTGGTTTAACACAGTGTTCTTTTGTTGCAAAGATCACATCTGTATCATTTCCTCACAAAACTTTTGGTGGCAAGATGGGATCAATCATCTGAGCTTTGAGCCCCAACCACAAAACAGAACCTTTTCTTTCTTTCCATGCCATTGGGAGTTAGCATGTTCCGGTGTGTCCTGGAGGTCTTCCCAGGGAAAGCTAATACAGACTGACTTTTTTCCAAGCTTCACTTCCTGTTGCTCACCAAAGAATGGTGGGAACAAGCTTGTTCTCCTGTGGACTTCGATTCTATTCCTAATTCATCAACAGATGGCAGCAGAAATCTCCCTCCCTAGTAAGACCAAAGGCCTTACAAATGACCCTAATAATGTCAAAGGAAGAAAAAACCATCCAAATCATTGTTGTATAGGTCTTATATATATATATAATGAACTCTAGTCTTTTCAGGAGAGTGTGAAATTCTTCTGAGCATTAATTTTATGCTGAGCCCTAATGACCAGAAGCAGCCACTGCTTTGGGAATGACTCTTTCCTGTTATCTTCTGTTCGTAAAGGATTATTTTATTGATGGACTTTATTTTTCTATTCATGAAAGAATATATTGAATATAGATTATAGGAAATAATTTACTGTCTGCATAGATTTCTGTGATAAGAAATCTGTTCTCTGATCTCAGTAAAGACTTTTTCAAATGTCATTGCAGTGACAGAACAAGAAATTTAATCAGTAAGTTTTTGAGACATGCCTTACTAGATTTTGTCATTTCATTAATTCCTCTGCCTTTAAATCAAGTAGTTGGTATAATAAACTTCTTTGTATAGATTAAAACACTAAGATGCATGGAGTATACAGTAGTTTCTTATTTCATTTTTTAAAATATGCTGATGTCTTAGCATTGCCAATCAAGGAAAAAGGATTACCATAAAAATTTCTTAAAGGCATGCTTTTCTGTAATGTATAATAGTGGGTGTCTGATACAGGAAAACTCATATTATGTAATTCTATTTTAGCCTCAAGGCACATGAATAAGGCCTAGAGTTCCTGATTTCTATTCCCACCTCTTTCACTAACTTATCTTAATAATTCTTTGCAGTTCACAATTTTCCAGCATGCTTCTTATGGTGAAAGAAACTGATTTCAAAGGGAAAGAAGAAAGGAAGAAGTCTCTTTCAAGCACTGCTGGAAGGAGTGGCTTAATGTTCTAAACATAATGGAAATGTCTGAATTTGCTGAGCCAATGATTTAAATTGAGGTAGGCTTGAAAAAAATCTTCTTTGGGATGTGAGCACTGATTTCCCTTCAATTTAGTGAGTGGGTCTTTTGAAAGAGTAAATTTTAAACACTGGCCATGTGCTGTCCATGTGAGGGTGCTACTGAGCCTCAGTTGGAGTTGGCAGTCTGGTGTATGTCCTAGAAGCGGTGCAGAGCCTTCTGCCTCCACACACTTCTGCAGAAATGTTGGGAGAAAGCCAGCATTGTGTCAAAGTCATGAAGACTGAAAACTCGTTTTTAGAGCATTTTTCTTTTTGCTTTCTCACCATTATTTCTCGTTTGGTGTTGGTTTTTTGTTTGGTGTGGGGTTTTTTTATTTTTTAATTTTATTTTCCTTTTTTCCCTCCTTCTTTAAGGAAACAGAAAACCTGCCACAGTAGAATATGTTTCAGTCCTGCTATCAGAAATATTTATTGATTTTTACTCCTCCCCTCATCTGTTTTTATTGTCTAAGTATTGTAAAATTTTCCTATAACTAGGGAAAGGAGATAAATAATGTGGTAAGTATTCAAATTATTTTAAATCTATTTTGACAGTATTTTATTTATCTAAGTAGTTTCGGGTTGTTGTCATTTTTATATAAAAGATGAAAGTAACACTAATTCATTGGCTATAGGTATAAATAGTGGTGTTGAGCCTGATACTACCTTATTCCTATCAAAAATATAACCTGTATTATAAAAATGAGGTTTTAGTTCAGGTGTATATGTTTGAGTGAGGACATTGATAACAAGTTTGTGTTAGCTAAAAATAAATATAAAACAGTAATAGATATAATTTAAAAGAGAAGTATTCATACATAGAAATAGTTGCAGAATCTTCATTTAGTCCTATCATGAGGTCTTTAATATATTATCATATACATTTATTTTCAGTGGACGCTGGATATTATTATGGTAGTGTTAGTATTTGGAAGATAATTTATTCCTTTGTAAATAATTTTGAGATATGTTTTAATAAAATGTTATACAATATTATATGTAAGATACTGACAGTGTGAAGTTTTTATGTTCTGAATTGCAAAAAAATTAAGCAATCTACCAAAAGTGCATCTGCACTGGGAGTATGTTCTGGATGAATATCGAACTTCTACACCTTTAAATTTACATATTACTTTTGAGGAAATACCAGTGTTTCTGCACAGCATGGAGCAGGCCAGAATGCAGCAAGCTCTGTGTCTTCTTCTGTGAACCCTGCTGTATTGCTTCAGGCACAGTAGTGGATATTCTATATATGAATGCATTCAGTGCAATGGAACAGCTACTGAGGTGGTTTCTGGTCTGGACTAAATACACTGATGGTAGCTGTATTGCTTCTGGGAGGGCTGGTGACCTACATTGCTGTGACCATCCGTCCTCAAAGGGCTTAGGGTGCCTGGAGGAAGGCTAAGACCCTGTTTATTCCACAAGTGGTAATTTTATACAATTGTATCAGATGTGTGTGTTGTATGGCTGACAGTATGATGTGAGAACCGTTGGGCAGCAAAGGTGGAAAGCTCTGTGTGTACCATGCAGGTGTGTGTGTGTCTGTGGTGGTGCAGATGTGCAGACAGACCTGTTGTGATCTTATTCATACTGTCTATAGGTTTACTTTGGAGTAAATTATCCCCACCTGAAGTTTCCCTGAGAGAAAATTAGCTGTGACAGTTCAAAAGGGAGCCCAGGAGCAAACTGACATAAAGCAGTGCGAACTATCAATGAACTGCAGAGTGAAGTGAAATGGAGTGCTAAGTTGTTTGACAGCATGCAAAGGTGACTTAGATCAATGTAGCTTGTCAACTGTATCTGTATGGCAGCAATGTCCTGAGGAGACATACCCAAAACACCATTCTCATATCTTGAGTTAACTCTGCAAAGATTCCTGCACAAATACATGCATACTGTAACCAGCTATTTTTTTTTGTGCCTTCTCATTTTTGAAGCTATTTTGGTGTCAGTCTTTCATGTCTCGTGTGTTTACTTGGCTTTTTATGCTCAAAATACTTTACCTTTCAATTTTCAATGCAACTCTGATGCAACAAAGAAAAATGACAATTTACTTCTATTGTGAATCATTATTTCCAGAAGGTGGCCTTATTTTTGGAGGCCACTCTTTTTGTGTATAATAAATTTCAAAGTGACTATTTCCCTTATCTTTACTGTATTTTTAAATTCCCAGTTATTTTTTTTCACAGTTTTTATCCCCAGTTCCTACTTTTGTCTAGCTTTATTTTAACCAGTTATTAGAGGTTTGTATTTCTCTCTTTACCTTCCCCTTATACAAAATTCTGTAAGAAATTTTATTTTACTAGAGGTATCTTCAGTAAGAGTGGTAATTTTTTCCAGTATTCATCTTGTATAGTTGTTTAATTTGTAGCTGTCTTTTAAACAGAAATATTTTCCTCATTCACTTTGTAGAGATTAGACAGAAAAAAAATAAACTAACTTTTGGGAACATGCAACTGTAAACCGTAAACCTTTCTTTTTCAAGTTTTTTAACCATAAGAAATTGCATGTCTGTAACGAATTTGAAGTACTTCTGTGTTTTGGAAAGTCCTGTTATTTCAAACTCTACTTTCTTAAAATACTGTTGAAAGAGTATGCCTAACAGTAGAAAATGAATTTTCAGGCACTGGAATAAAGTATTCATGGTCAGGTTAGTATTGGACAATCAAAGTGAACTTTAAAGATGAAATTAAACTCCTGCATTCAAAACACTTCAGAGTGTCTCTATTAGTTAGCAATAGTTCACAATGGAAAAATCCTTATTTTGGATTACCAAATCTCTGTTACACTGTCTAAGAGGGAGAAAGAGGGCTTTGGCCAGGAGAACAGGCAGTAAAGAACCCAACTGCTAAACTTCCAAACTCCCCTCTTTTCAAATCTGTTTTTTAGTTCAGTCAATCTCTGGTATGAAATGATCTCAAACTTCACACCATACACAAAATGTTTTTGTCTGCTATGCTACAGAAATTGGATTGTCTTGTTTAGGTCAGGAGATACCTGCATACCTGGCCGAACAGCCTTTATAGGAAGTATAGGTCTGAGATGTGAGTTTTAATATCTCTTGGTTAGTTGAACCCTCTTCTGGATTTCTGTTATTTGCTGTGCAAAACAGGACAACTAGCCACTGTTTAAAAAGGAAAATTTTGTTCTGCTCACTAGGTTGTCTCAAGAGATAAGAATGCTCTGACTGAACAAAACAGCCAACATCTCAAAAAAAGACTGCAAGCTTACACTCAGTGTACTAAATGGTTTTTTTTGTTAGATAGCTTTAGAGAGTTGTTTTTGTGTGTGTGTGGTCTGTGTTTAACTTTTTATTTTAAAGGGGTGTTAAATATTTAAAAAAAAAAGTGATGTAGCAGTCATTTCCCTTTATGTACTGGGAGTCCTAAAACTCATACTCATGGTTGAATATGGTTTTGCAATACATTCTATTTTTGGTGTCTTTTATGTAAAGAACTGCAGTCAAGAATGGAACTATAACACCCTTCCACTGGAACATGGAAACACAGCCATCTGGCATGTATGTGCTTCATCGTTTTGCCAATTTTTTCCCACAGCCTATTTTAGTACTTGGGAGAACCTTCTTTAACTCGGTGCTTTTGTCAGAGGGAAAAATGTGCAGAAAAGCATACAGTCTATATCTGTAAGATTTCCTTTTCACAATCTCTACTGTGCTGAATGATTTGGTAAAGATTCAAAATTGTCTGTGCTAACAGATTATTATATAAATATAATTTTTATAGAATTGCTGAATTTGTCACTTGCATGATTTAATCAGTTTCTCAGTACATGTTTTTCCACTGGATTTTTAAAATGAAAACAACTTACAGTCTCTCAGTGTATTTACTCAGTATCTGTGCAACCATGTTTTTAAAGGAAATATAAAAAGGAACAAATTCAGGGGGCAAGAAGGATCATACCCTATTGCAATTGGATTTAGGCAGAGGGTTAAGAGTTTTCTTCTCCTCCAAGAGTGCTACTTACTTTTTTTATTTTTTTATGGAGATGGAAAATATAACATGCAGTTTATCATCCACTTTTGTGAAAAAACACCACTCTGGAATACTTTTAAATATATTTCTATTTATTCTACTTACAATTATTAGGAATTTTGCCATTTTTATCTGTTAATTTAGTTCCAGGTTGGGCCACAAAACTCAGTAAATGGAAACAAGAATTCCTCCTATTTAAACATACTGCAGGGGTATGTGTGTGGTTCTAGGATGCCTTAATCAGCTCTGCTCCATGCTGGCTCTAGATTTGTGAGGATTGTTACATACAGCTACCAACAACAAATCAATGTCTTATTTCTCACTCATATTTTGATTCACCGACTCCAGGCAGATGATAATCCCTTTCATTTTACAACCTTGCCTTATTCTAGAATGAGGAGTTAAAGAATGTGCAACCTCCACTTAATTTTACATCTTGTATTCCTTTGAGTGCCCCTTACTGCAATGCATAGGCATATCACTGAACTATAAATCTAGCTTTTACATAGACCCTCTTTGATAAGTCTCTAAGTAGCTCTCAAAAGTAAGAAAGGCAAGGTGAAGTAAGGTCTGGAACACTTCAGAACAGGTATGAAAATAGTACCAGCCTCTGAACTATTGTTCATTAATTAGCTCCAGTTCACACTTTTAGTATGTTTTAAGTACTTCATACTTTGTGATTCTTATCACATGAGCTATCATCTTCCTTCTATTCTGAAGCTGTATTAGAATTGGCCATCTTTTCTGTATGTGACATGCAGAGAATGGTGACACAGTGGTATAATCAGGGAATTTTTGCATCTACCATTCCCTAGACAGGAAACATGTATCTGCTTCATACTAGAAATAAAGCAATGAAACCTTGAAAACCAAATTGTGGATAAGAATGCTGAAGAAGTCCAAAAAAGTGTCAAAAAATCTGGTGTGTGAAAGCTTATCTGTATCATATCTGCATTCTCTGTGTACTTAACTTCCTTTACCCCTTAATAGGGTGAGGAGTTTGGAAGGCTATTTAGCAGTCTTCATTTTGTCAGTTATACCAGTAGACAGGGTAAATCTAAGAATTAGCCATAAAATAGATTATAGTCCAAAGAATCCTTTCAGGAAACAGCAATCAGAAAAATTGAAAACTAGTCAATTCTGCTGGTACCCTGTGGGTCAAGGACTGGAAGAGAAATTATAATGCCACGTTATAGAAAATCAGTACTTTCTGAGACCCAGAAAGGAGTTTTAAAAAGATGAGAAGCTAGAGTTATAAGGCTTTTTGGAACACAGAAGTAACTGACAATCATTCATTTTGCCTTCAATATTGTGCAACACTTGTAATTTTAGCAACATCTTGTATTCTCTGTAGCTAGGAGTATCTAAATATTTTCATTACAAGCAACATTTGTCAGACATGAAGGCTTTTGCTTTTTCAAGCTGTCTTAGTATGTATTTTTTAAAGCTGTAACACTACCATCAGTGCTTAACTTCTTGGTCACCCCACAAAATTCTTGAAGTCATTCAGGTCTGAAATGGAAATTTGTGATGTTGCTGAAATACCCACTGAATCAGCAGGAATCATTACTGAAAAAAGTTAAGCTACTGGGGAAGACAGGAAGAAAATATTTTTAGCACCAGAATAGGGTGTGCAATTTTGTTTTTGTTTGTTCTCTACTGAAGATTTTTGTTCTGTATAATACTGCTGAAATAATATCAGTATCAATTCTATGACACCATAATAGATCACCAACTGGTCAGTCTTAATGCTTTTGAGACAAACCAGCTCAGCAAGTCTGGCAAGTTATTTAAATTACACATCATCAGAGGCTTTAATAAGGATAAGTGAAACTGCCATTTTCTGATGTCAATGGCAGCAGGTAAGTCTCTTGAGATTTTTGGAAGATTTGTCAAAAATGTCTTCCCTCAAACAGTAAAAAGACCCAAAAAACTTTAACAGAAATTCCATAGGTGAATCACTTAAGAACAGTATTTTTCTTGTAATTTACATTGTTATGTGAGATATCTGTACATCTCTAAGGATAGCAGCAGTAATTGTATTAGTATTAAAACATAAAAAATCGCATATTGAGTCAATCACACATTTTACATTGTCTTTATTTCCACTCCTGTGCCACCCTTTCCTCCTTTTTTCTCCTTCTTCTTTTCTTCTCCTGGCACCTTGATCACTTATACTGATGGAACTGTTAAAAATAAAATATGCTTCAACAAATTAGTTTGACATTTATTTTCTTTCTTTTTTTTTAATGTTTCATAATTGCGCTTACTAAATCAATAACCTTAAGCCTAAAGAGGTAATTATAATATCTGAAACCACTGTATAAAATAAGCAGGACTAACAATAAGGCTTTGATTAGCTGTGTTACCGTACCAAAGTTCTGTTTTCATTTTTCAAAATACTGTTTTCCACGTACTTTTGCTTGTGTGCAAGACATATACTGCACTTTGCAATCAAGACAAAAAAAGTAAAATCAAAGAAATGCCCACCTTAGTGTTGTTAAAAAATACTGCACATATCATCCACTGCATTTCAGATTGACAGTTCTTGAAACTAAGATTGACAACATGTAGGATGTAATGAGTGGGATGACAACTGGAGTGTTCAGCTTATAAAGAGAGGTCTGCCTTCACAATAGCACTAGAAGTTGTTACAGTCATCTGTTACTGCATTTGAAGAAGCATATGATAAACAGTGTCTAAAAATCCCAAAATGATGTAAATGCCTACTTTTTAAAATTATGGATTGTATTTATGGATCCCCACATTTACCATATTGCTTTCTCAGGGCAGTGCTGTACTAATGATGTTTTTCTTAAGAAGTTAATAGACTAAGAACAGGGGGAAGACAGACAGTAATGGCCAGTGAATGGACAGTACCTTGAGACTATGCCCACAGTACTATGTAAAAAACAGTCAAGGAATGAGAGTTTTTGTGGTCAAGTGAAAAGGACTTAACCATTTCCAAAGCTCATTTCCACACTAGAGATATCCAGTTGTGCACAGCTTTACCTGATCCACACCATATAGTGCTCAATTTTGTCTTTTAGTCAAACCTTGAAGGCCCTCAGAGATCATCTTTAATTTAACATATCTAGACGATAGAGGCAGGTGGATTTGCCCCATCTTAAAATTAGGCACCCAGATTAAAATGCCAGAACCAATGTGAAAACTATCTTGCAGCTTCCTAGAGTAGCAATTTATATGAAGAAACTCAGAGGATGCTGTTATTGGAAGTGTTGAGATGTGACATGTGGATTTGTGATGAGCGACTGTGTGATGAGTTTGTGAGGCCCATATTCAAGGACTGTGTATGGAGGGAAAACTGGTGGAAATCTGACCGAGTTTTATCTGCATAAACTTTTGGGATATGTTCACGAAGAAAACTGTTTCCAAAAGCCTGTGCAGGTCTTGTCTTAAAAAGAGGTATTTGGAGCAGTCTAAAGCTAGGGAAAGAATATCTAACTAGGGAAAGAATTATCAAATAAGCAGGTATAGATGTACAGAGGTCTAGTGCTTAAACAACATTCCTCTTTCATTTATTAGGATAGATTGAACTGTAGATACCAGGAGTCAGGAGAGTTTTCATTGCCTATAGTGCATGGAGTAAATTAGCATTGACTCATAGGCTAACAACAATGATAATGCACAAGCCTAAAAAATAGTCACATTATGCCTCAAAACCACAGAGTTCTGTGTTTTCACACTTCAATCCCACTCTCTTTTTCAGGTAGAGAAATATGCCAGGATGTATCAGTCCTGTAATTAGAGTGGATTGCTTTTCAGAGCTCCTATGGATTGGACAGTTCTATACCATTTATAGTCACTTTTCTAGTTCCACCCGCAAAGAGGGTAAACCAATGGTTCTACAGAATCTCCTTGCTTCTGTGCTTGCTAGCAGATATATAGGCAGCAAATGTAGGCAACATGACTGCTGAACAGCCTCATAATTCCTGGTGTGGGCACAAAGCCAGGATCACAATCTGGATCTTCAAGACTTGACACATTCTCAGAACACTGTAATACAGTATTGTTATTTATAGAATTTTGGTCCTGTTTGAACTTTCCTACTTTTCTATCAGAGGATAAAACCTGAAGATATCTTCTATAATCTGTAAGACATGGTATATCCTTCTGCAAACTCTGATGATAATTAGAGAGTACAAATTACTCTAGACCTTTCAGATTTCTGTGCTATAGCAATGTCATTGTATACTATGTATTTTGCTGGTTCTCAGCAATAAAGGAAGCTCATTTGATTATTATCTCAGGATTTCTTTTCTATTTCTTTTTATTATACAGAGCCAATATATCCCTAAATGTATATATAACACAGCAAATGGGGAAAAATAAAAGAGGGTATAGTTAAAAAAAAATGCTAGAATCGTTTTCATGCTTATTTTGGTGTGAAATTGGTTCTTGGGAATTAAAGGTTTAATTTTCCATACATAACAGAAATTTAATTGGAACAATTGTCCTGATACTTTTTAGAATCTTAAAATATGGTTTACGTTAAGTATTGTCAGTGATTGTCACACCTTATCTAAGACTGGACTGTGATGTCTTTGTGTTGCATGGGACTTTAAAAGCTGTATCTTGCATAAGAATATTTGTTTTTAAAATATGGTGAAGTAGCCAAATTGAAAAGATTTTGAAGAAAATTTCCATGCATGTGGATCCTGGTAAAGCTTTGGGCAGTGTGTACCTCTTTCTACTTGTTAGCAAGAATCAAATATGTTTATAAAACAAGCCTGCAATTATTCATTACTGAAATAAACATGCAGGGTTAGGAAACATGGCTCTAACCCCTATTTGACTTGAATTAAATTTGACAAGATGTGCAGGCATTGGGGCAAGTGGACAACAGAGAGGAAGACATGAGCTGAGACTGACTGTCCTTTGGTCACCGTTCTCAAGAGGGCTCGTAATGTTTTGTGGAAGCACAACAGAAAGAATGGTTCTACCTTCCAGGCACCAGCTAGCCATTAACATTTGCAATACCACAGTATAATTTTAATGGGGGAAAGTGACTGAAACATTTACACCTTTCTGTCTTGAGTGAAGTAGCAGAAACAGGGTGCATGGAAGGATACTTCACATTCTTTACTCCCTAGTCAGCAATTCAGGGGAAAAGGTTTTGGTGCTTATTTATCTCTGAAGAAAGGCTTTTGAGGGGAAAAAAAATATATATTTTTTTTCTTTGCCAACTTTATCGGTTGGTCTAATGAACAAAATAACTTTTGCCCTCTTCTTATACTGCAGAGTCCAGAAGAAGAAAGGGGAGAAAGGTTATCTCCTTTATTTGCTTTATTTGCTTTTCCTTATTCATACAGGTAAGCAGCATGCAATTTCAGTTTATTAGAAGTGTTCTCAGCTAATTCCATACATCTTTCTTCTAAAGTATGAAAGATATATTCATACTTTTTTGTAATAACAGGGGTTAATGGAGACATGTAATATGTAAGTACTGATGTCACCACTCACAGAAAACCAAACACTTAAATTCATGCCCCTTTGCTTTATTGTGTGCCAATGCAGGAAACGAGAACACATGAAACCATTTTCCTCTAAACAGACTACTGACCTTATTTACTTACCTAAGAGCAGGCAGACACAGAAAGATATTATTAGCACAGAGCAAAACAAACTGCGAAGCAGAAGTGAGGAAGAAGCTGATCATGGTGGGTTCATGATCCCATTTCTTCTTTTGAATGGTGCTGTGTATACACAGGTTGATTTTAAACTTGTGGTCTAATTCCAGATTTATTACAAAAAACTGTATCTTATAGATTTCATCCCAAACAATCTCTGACAAAGCTACTATATTGAATTTTGGAAACATTTACATATTGAGAGGTGGGGACATTTGTCAGGTATTTACTGTATTCATAACAGTAATGAAGATTTGTACTTTAGCTGAGAATGCGCTAGATTCCATAATTTTTCATTTTCTGACATTCTAGCATTTGGGAATTTTTAAACAGGTGACCCATTTTTGCAAAGGATATCGATATACTATCAAAAATCAGAGTTGGATAAGGCCCACCAAAACATGCCAATCCTACATAGACTTTAACAAAGTTTATGCTTAAGGAATACTTGAATATACTAGTGCTTGGTAACTTTGGAGAATGTCTCTATTTATCAGTGCAGTGACCCCTCAGATACACTCAGAAATGTTATAAAATTGCAACAATTTTTAAAATCATTGCTCAGATACATACATATTGAGTAAGACAGCTATTTGGTAGGCCTAATAATGTATGTTTTATACCTTTAAATTTTTGTATTTCATTCTGTTGCCTAACTCAATTAAATATAAGTGATTAAGGACTATGTCCCATTGTCCATTGCCTTATGCATTAGTACTATTTTTTAATCAAATAAAAGATGAAAGAATTACAATAATTCAGTCATAGTATAGTCATAGGCTGATGAAAAAGTAGATATCCAAAAATCCATTTAAATATGCGTAAAATAATTCTCCTGTTTCCTAGGACTGCATTATTCCTTCTTTCCCTCTGTTCTTATGTGCCTAACTTTTCACTGTACAATATGATTAAGATATACTAAAAAGAAAGATAACCTAATCTCATGCTTCAAATTACTTGCTTGGGTCCAAAAATATCTTTGAAACAAATCAGTGAGTTTCTGCATGGTTTTGTTCTGCTGAAATCTTATCAGAGACCTGGAATCCTACCTAATTTTAAAACAGCTGTTCCATATGTCTGTATTGTTTACAGCCTAACTTTGTAGGCATCTAAAGGATTTGTTGACATCTCTGCTTCTTTCACACATTTTAGTGGTATTTATTTTGGGGACATAATTATCTATTTCATACTTAACTCTCTACCTGACTAGGACACAGGAAAATAACACTGAGATCTATAAGGGCATTCTGAAAAAATGGCCATGATCCTGATCTTTTAGCTTCTAGCACTGTTCAGCTTCTTCATAATCACTGTCTGCTTTTAGCATTTTTCAGAGAAATCTGAAAGTTTCCTTTTTTCATTTTAATCATCTTGAGGCAGAAAAAAAAATTTCTTCCAAATTCTGAGAGGTCATCTTTTCATCTCTACTGAACTGTAAATAAATAGTAGTGAAAAAGCAGAGGCTATTAGACTCCAAATGGATCTTAGCAAATAGTTCCTTTCTTTTTTCCAACTGTTGACCTAATATAATACAAATATGTATTACAATTAATAGCATATAGGCTTTTTTTTTTTTTTTTTTCATTTTTAATTCTCCCAAGACAGGAGACTAGCTCCTTCTTCAAGTATCAGGTTTCTTGCCCTTTTAGCCCTTTCAGTATTGTCTTAGACATAAATTTATAATTCTCCTGCTGTTAAAGCAGACACAGAACAGACCTCTCCAAATTCCTAGAAAGGTGCTCTAATACAAAGTATTAGGCAACAGGTAAAAAAGCACTGCTACATCTCCTTTGAAAGAGCCACCATCCATCTTAGAAGAAGCTGAGGCAGATAATGTCCTGAGCAGAAAGAATTGTCTAATGGAAAAACCAGATAGACAACAATCTTAAATACAGTGTGTTATGCAGCAGAGGGGTTTTGAAGTTAATATAGGTGTGATGGGGATTTTCAGAACTGCCACCCCTTCTTCAATGATGAACTACAGATTTTAAACCTTGACTTCTGAGAACTAAATTTTTCCTCACTTCTCCCACAGAGACAACCACCTAAAATTTAGATCTATCAATTTTAAAAAGTCATCTTGACCTCCAGCCTCTTTTTAAAATTTTCTTTATTCTTAATTTATTTCCTTTTGAAACTAATTTCAGTTTGAATTTTGAGAAGAATGATCTTTTCAAGTTTCATCATCACAGGATAAAGGCTTTAATCATATCATAACAAATAATTTCTTAATTTTCTTTAAATTAGAGGAAATATTTCAGTATTCTACAAGTATTCTGCAATACCAGAAACTTTTCTGTTGTTTATGTGCTTTCTTAAGACAAAGAGTAGTAAGTCCAGTTGTCTTTCTTCTGAAACCATAACCAGTTCTCATCTAGGGGAAGGAAAAAGTAGCATTTCCTAAAACTTATCCGTATCCATACTTAAAATACCTCGAAGATTAGCAAAAAACAGTTAGCTTAAAAAAAAAAAAAAAAAAAAAAAAGCTGTTTATGTGCATTTTAGTCGACAAAAGCACTATTGACTGCATCAAATGTTGGCAAAAGCTCTGTGAAATTTGAATTTTTTTTCCCTCAGCAGTCAGTATTTCACTCAGCATTAATCTGTAGTGAGCAAAAGAAAATTGCTCTAACATTCCCGGTTATCAGTCCTCCATGGAGCAAAAAAGAAAAAGTATGTAATTTGTGCCTTTTTTTGTTTTTTAGCATAAGAAAAAAAAAATCATGGTCTCAGTTAAAGCTGAAGTCAGTGCTTTCCTTCTCTGTTTTATATTCTCTAGTGAATTTTTTGCTATTATGTTTCATGTATAAGTGTAAAGGAACATCTTATATGCAGGTACACCACCTACATGCATGGTATAAACACACTGAACAATTTCATAGGGAATTTACTTGACTTTTTCCTTTGTTTTTCTTCTTTAAATATTAAGAAGTTCATCTTTTATAAATAGAGTATACAACTGCTCTCCAAGTATTGAAAAGGATTACATTTACTGTCTAAAGGTATAGACTTTCAGAATCACTCTGTCCCTTGAACCAGTTAGAGACGGTTGTTTTCTTCAAAGTAGCTGGCTACCTTTTTGTTTCTTACTAATAAATTGTTTTCAATAAACTGTGTATTTGTCCTATTTTCTACTGTTCCAGTGCTGACAACCCTGGACAATTTTTCTTTTTTCAGTCATCTTAAAACTCAACGAGACCTCTATTTACGGCTTGAGTTTAGGAATATGAATTACACGCTGACATGCTTATAGTGTGAGAAAGCTTACTGTTTGACTTTTTGAAAAGACAGAAAAAGTTTGTTGTGTTCAATAGGTTTTCAGCAGCCTTAGAAGACAGCATTTTGTTTATCTAATTCTGTGCATAAAAATCTTTCCAAAGAAAGTGAATATTACGTGAGCATTGTTCTTTGTAATCTTAAATCAAGAAATAATAGCACATTTCTTTATGGCAGAACAGACAATTGAATGGCACTATCTGATTCTACTGTGATGTTATCTCTTTTTAGGTCATTATCTTCAGCAAGAGCTTTGCTGCTTTATCAGCTGCAATTTAAAATACAGGTGCTTTTAATGTTCTTTCAAAGGCTTAGCTGATAATATCAAGTAAAGTGAATTTGAGGTTTAGTACAAATAATTTCTCTTACCTGAACAATCATTCTTTGAAAGATGCAAATCAAAGTGAGAGTTAGAAATTATGTTCACTATATAATAATGTTCAGTTTTATAGTATTGTTACTCCAGAATAAAACTGGTATTTTTCTATTAGCACTATTGCACAGTTTCACTGATGGTAACATACAAAAAACATGACACTGACTAGAGAAGAAGGAAGCCACTAATTCAGGGACTTGTATTTTTTTGGATGTGAAAAAACATTGTGAGGTTGTGCCTATAGTGCAAAGCAGATATATGTGGCTAATGTTTTTGGCAGCACTTCATATCTTTCATGGGAACATCTTGGCCAGGCCAACTGTCCAACGTTCATACTACTGTCATTCAGCAGGGCAGGTCTTATCCTTTTCAGCTCCAAAGACAAAAGGTCTTGTACCATGAGGTACTGCCTGAGTCTTTCTGCTTCAAAAAGGCAAAACATTGTAGCATCCCTCGTGCTTTGGGATTGAGTGATCATCTATGGGGCATTCATAAGTTTTACCTTTTACATATCTCATGCTCTATATTTTAAAATGAAGCTAGATTATTTCATTTCAAGATATCAAAAATGAGGGGAAAAAAGCAGGTATTTTCTTAGACTACTGGAATTACATTTTTTGTCTTTGACCTATCTTTAATTGACCTAGGAAAGTAGCTTAAACTAATATTTTTATTAACAGCGTAACTGGAAATCTTGAAATATTAACTGGTGACGAGTCTCAACTGCAACAGAAATGAGATCTGTTTGCAACATATGAAGTATGAGACAATACGAAGCACTCTTAAATTCATGCAATGAATATCAGATTTGATTACTCAAAAATTACAGATGTTTCTTAGATATTGTGCTTCTTTTCACTACCTGACATCTATTCCTAATCTTTCATTCCCTCATACAGGTGTTGTTAATTAACTCAAATATAATAATGAAACATTGGATTAATTCAGAAAATCCAATAAGCAAATAAATAATTCTCTTTTTGAAAAAATATGCAGAAAAAAATATTGGTCTGCAGTAAATAATTTTTTTGATTATTCCCTTGAGAGAGAATAGCTAAATTCAGTCTGCTTATTGAAGAACCTCCCTGTTCAGTATGTTATAGTCTCTGTTCCCTGATTCTGGTTTTCTTACTTAGCAGTTTCCAGTCAGATCAGTACAATTCTCTATTAGGTCAGGTTAGGGTTAAGTCAATTTTTTAAATAATATCCTATATGGTGCTGTGTTTTAGTTTTATGTCCAAAACTGTGTTGATTAATACACCAATGTTTTAGCAATTGCTGATTGGTGCTTACAGAATGTCAAGAACCTCTCTGTTTCTCCCTCAGCCCTGCCCAGAGAGTGGGCTGAGGGTGGGCAAGAGGCTGGAAAAGGACAAAATCAGGGCAGCTGACCCCAGGTGGCCAAAGGAATATTGATGGCATGTGACATGGTGTCAGCAGTAAAACTACCCTGTGGGAGAGTAGTTTTTCAAAGATAGCTGGAGGACTGTCTGGGAACTGATCAGCTGATGGGAGGTGGTAAATGCCTTTAAACCACTTGTGTGTTGGTCTTTCTTTTCTTCAGCTATTAAATTGTCTTTATCATGATCCATGAGGTTTTTGTCATTTTTTCCCTTCTGATTCTTTCCTGTACCCTGCTGGGGTGGAAGAGTTAGAGGGCAACTGGATCTGGAGTTTGCTGTTGGCCAGCAAGGGGTCAACTTACTGTGAATGCTAAGTCATTTGTTTCTGACTTTATTTTAATAATTCTGTAAGGCTTTGTAGGAGTCTAATGCCTTCTCCAGGCCAAATCCCCCACATATTTGAATCAAAGGTGTTAGTCTTTCATAATTTCTTTTTATCAGTCATGTGGATGGTACAGGACAAGCAGATTCTCATCTTTTAATTCAAGCACTGGGGTTAATCCAGAGCAGATGAGAGCAGGAAAAATCCCCCTGTTCTCTTCTACCTCTGAGCTAGATGTTAATTTCCTGCATATTTTGGTGTGTGCACAGCCTGATCACGCTTGGAACTGTGATAAGTGCATATTTGTTGAGGAGAAAAATAGTCAGAAACTTATTAGGTAAATACTATCAAGTACTCAGCAGCATGTAGAGTGATTCTTGCATGCTTATGACTTTTCCAGACTTGGCAGGATTTTTTTTCAGATCTATATTTTTGCCTAAAGCTCGTACCTCCTGCCAAATTTCCAAGTGACCTGACTCTGCTTTCATCTTCTGTGTATCTCCTGCTTGTGCTTGAGTAATGACACGAGTCCCTTGTTCATTTATGCAGATCTTTTTCCCCCCCCACCTTGCAGGGGGTTTTCCTGCCAGTCTAATCAGAAACCGCTTCCATTCCCTTCCCTCAATTTCTTAGGGCCCCTTCTTTTGCCTGGTGGTGAGAGGGTGGGACCATTGTGGAACCATTGTGGAACGATTGCGGAACCATTGCGGAACCATTGCGGAACCATTGCGGAACCACTGCGGAACCATTGCTTCTTGTGAAGCAGATGGTGGGTACATTTGTCTGAGGTATGGTAGAGTGGAGTTCCTCCAGAAAATCTCTTCCTTAGAGTCCCTAATAGCTCTTAGTCTTTCCACTCCACCTCTCATCTCTGCCACTAGGCTGAACAAATGGTCATCCTTAAGACATCTCCCACAGCTGATCCCTCTGCTGCCCCTGGGGAGCAGGGCCAGGCTCTGGCACTCCCTGCAGCTGGAGACCTGGAGCCTTTCATGCTCCTGTAATTGCTCCAGCTGGGTCACCACACCCTTTGTGCTGTGTGTAGGGAAAGAAACTTTTGTCTGAGTGAACACCATACCTGAGCTCTCTCAACAAGGGTGATGACCACCAACTGAGCTAATTGTTTGAGTGGACAAATAGATAATTATTATTAACCCCTCGCCAAGAAAAAACAAAAAAAACCCCGAAAAACCAAAACCAAAGAAAACCAAAAAAAACCCCAAAAAACCCCAAACAAAAAACCAACCCCAAACAAACAAACAAAACTCCCCAAAACAAAAACAAACAACAACAAGAACAAAACCCAAACAATAAAAACCCACAAAACTTGCCACCCTTTATCTCCTAACAAAATTTTGGATCAAAATGTAACATTTATCTGACTAATAAGTATAAAATATCTTTAGCCAGGGGGTAGCTAAAATCATCGATGTTGGATAATGCTAGCAATCCTGTCATTTTTGAAAAAGACTTCTTATGAGATGTAATCAACTAATGTTGCAATATCTATCGTTCTAGTGGCGCTTCTGAAGGCACTGAGCTTCCTCAGTTCAAGCATAGTAGTGAAGACTTATGCTTGACAATTTACATCTTTCATACTGGTTTTAATTTTTTCTGCCTCACTTGCTCTTACAAGCATAGATTGTTATCTAGTTTTCTATTTGTAAAAAAAAAAAAAAAAAAAAAAAAATTAATGGTCTGTTCAAGAATCAAGGATATCTTCCTTTTCTGAGAAATACTGAGGTGTCAACTTCTTAAGGGTGAGTACACACATTCAACTATTGATATTTTTCAGTGTTTTTATACTTTTTATTGCACAGACAGGTAAACAGAATTTGCAGATTTTAAAATGCTTAACACAGAATTAAGTATGCTGCTCATGAGTATTGGATTTTAGAGTTAAATCCATGAAGAAGGTGTGGTGCAGCAGTGATAAATTTCAGTGTCTAATATACAGATATATGATTTAAAGGATTTATTGACTATGATTCTTTAAATGATACTGTCTTACTAGTGCCAATAACAGTCACAGAATATTTCCAACACAACATGATATTATATTATGGACAGAAAAAGTAGTTTCTACAAATACATAATAAACTTAAATTTTAGTCTCGCAAGGAGAGCCACTAGTGTGGATCCACATTCCTATTTAAAAATTAGTAAGCAAATCTGGTGAAAAGTGTGAAAAATTATTGTTGCTTCTATTTACTATTTCAACACAGTACAAACATCTTCTTTGTAGTCTCATTACATAGTGATTAAAGTATGAAAATAGAATTTCATTTGCAAGGTATTAGTTTACAATGAATTTTTTGTAGTTGTCAGGGCAAAACTATAATTACATAGAAATTAATTTTTCTCTTCAGGATATTAAGTGACAATGTGTGCATTTGGATGGAAAGGATGGGAATAAATTCTAAAACGAATACTCTGAACAACAAGCAGCTGCAACTCAATATATGTAAAAAATGATGAAACCAAGCTGAATAGTGTAAACTTCAGTGAAAAAATCATCTCTTGAGATGCAATCTTCTTGCAAAGCTCTTGAATGATTAATGGAAATGGTATTTCACTTGTG
The DNA here is from genome assembly GCA_013397395.1 of Sinosuthora webbiana. NCBI lineage: Eukaryota > Metazoa > Chordata > Aves > Passeriformes > Sylviidae > Sinosuthora > Sinosuthora webbiana. The sequence continues at coordinate 38,436 of VXBN01013341.1, forward strand.
GTTGTTTTTTGAAGTGGGTCAAGAACACATATGTTTATAACACACAGAGAAATGATGTTAAATTTTAAAGCTATGAGAAATTCACAAGAGCCAGACATATTTAGGATTAAAACTTTGACTATGTCCACAGTACATTCCCCCTGTGCCTTCATAATTGCAATGTTGTTAAGGCTCAAAATCAGTGCTTTTATGTTACAAGTTAAAGATTAATTGGAAGCCTTATCTTTGAATTTTCTTTCTTTCTTGGGTTAAAGGCAAATCATTAAAATAGCATGAATGCATTTCCTTTTTCCTATATTAATTTCCTTTTATTAATGGGGAAGGGAAAGGGGGAAAGGAAAGGGGAAAGGGAAGGGGGAAGGAAAGGGGACACTGAAGGAGAACTCTAAAACAAATGTATGCTGTATGCATTCAGTTAGGGGGTATATTTGTCTCATTGAGAAGAATTGAGAATATTCTTCTCATTGAGAAGAATTTGATTTTAGAATTTGCAAACATGTATATATTATTATTATTATTATAATTTGGATAGGAAAAGTCACTGTTATTATACAAATAAATAATCCAGGTTTTAGCCACACTGATTCTATCAATACACATAAAGATAATAGCTTTACCTGCATTTCAACTCAATAATCTTTATCTCATTCTTTCTTTTGACTTTGTTGTTAGTGCCAATTATTACTGGTCAATAACTATTGTAATTATTGTCAAGTAAGAAGAAAAAGCTAAGACTGTAGTAGAATATGATCTTTTTGAACTAATTATGTATGATGGTTAATTTACTTTTAAATATGAAATATCTATATCCTCTGCTTTTTTACTGAATATTTTAAGTTATTTTATTCAAGTTGGATAGCACAAAAATCTCCTAAAAGAGGAATTCCCTTCAAGAGGGAAGTTGTATCTGTATCTTATCTTGTTGGTAAGGCAATTTTTCATGCTTAGAGAATCTCAAAATAATATTTACTCCCACAATACCAGTTTATTTTAATTTTTTTTATGTATCCATATGTAAAACTATTGTCCAGTTATATTGAATCATCACTGTGTAACTACAGTTGAGATTAATTAATTACTCCAATTCATGTTGTATTTCTCTTGAGAAAAACTTTTGAATAAAATGCAATAAATTATGTAATATTTTACATTTTTTAACTTTGCTGTCAGTTGTTAATTGTATCAGCAGTCAGCGCACACTTGTTGATAGTAAATAATATTTTATTATACCATCACTTGTTTTTCCACTTTACACATAATGTGGAAAATCTGCAAGTATGTAAAGCATTATAAAGTTTGACTGAGGACTAGACTGACAATCATCTGCACAAAGAAGCCACTGTAACAGATGTGGAAGGCTGACCCTTTGACTTAATCACTTTTGTAGCAGTTAAAAATACCACCCAAACCAAAAGGCTCACTTAGGTAACAGTTCTATCCTGCAGAATGGGACATGGAAGAGTTGTCAGTGTCTAGTCTGAATCAGTCAAGTGGATGGCAGATATGGCTGAGAAACATAGCAAGAAAATGGGTCTAACAGCAGACAAAAATGGAGTCTGGGTTACCTGTGTCTTTATCTAGATCTGAAGGAAATGTCAAGCATAGGCAGGAGAGTATGCACGCTTTGTTTTCTTTTTCATGTCACTGAATAGCTCTTCTGAATGCAAATAAATCACATTTTGTTTTCAGAAAGGTGCACATTCTAATTTTGGGATACTCATATTGTCTGCAGCCTTACAGATGCCAAATCCTGAGGTCTGCTGATTTTGTTTGGAAACATAAGAGGTGTATATTGGAAGTGCAGTCAAATTTTGTTCTTTTGACCCAAAAATAACCAGTGGAGACCCAGACTTCTGAAAAGGCAGAAGCTGGCAGAAGCTTTCACAAAAGTCTGAATTAAGTTTTGCTTAGCTTAGTCAGAGATCACAACAAAAGATTAACTTTCAATTTATCTCTTCATGAAGTTACTAGAATGACTTGAAAACCAGAAAATGTTTGGTTGCTCTTTCGAGATTTGCAAATCAAGGGACATCCATCTTTGGTCAAAGAAATGTATCCAGTTTTCTGTATTGGGCACAGCTTTTCAGAATTTCCCAAAATACAAGTTTTCAAGAAAATTTTCTATAGACTAGAGTGGGACAAGAAAAAAGCAGAAAATACAAGCTTTAAGAGAAAAGAGAAAAAGATCCTTTAAAACTGGCAGAAGCTTAGACATTGCATAACTCAGTGCCTAGGCTGTGAGTTGATCAACATATAAAGATCCTCATAATTAGTTGACAGGTGAGATAAGATTATGTATATGAAAGTACAAAGGATGGATGTTTGTAACAAGAATAGGTATCAGACCCATCAAGGCCTCCTTGCCACTTTTGCAGTCAAACATGAGAGAGATATTTTAATCATTGTGCAACAGCTCAAATGCATCTGTAAAAGTAACTAGACCAGATCAGCCCTGAAATAAAATAAGAAGCTACTAAATAAAAGATTCCCAATGTAAGTCTTTCTCACAGATCATTATTTTCTCCTATTCTGAAACAGATATGCCCTCCATGAATCTTGTGAAGGTAATGGGATTTATGAGGGTTCATCAGCCTTAAAATTAGGCTACTTAGATTTTCATATGCCTATAAGTGCCCTCTTTTCACCTAAATTTTGAATTTTCCATTTCAAAATTACCCTAAAAATCATATTTACTGGGGGTTTTAACTTCTTTCTCTTTTATGCTTTCAAAATCTACATTGATCACAGCCCAATATATATATTTTTTTTTGTTTTGCATTTAATGTTATCTTGAATCTTAGAAGCTTTTTTCAATGTGAACCCCCAAATGATGGATAACTAATAAACATTAACCCCCTACTACAGCATCAGAATGATCATCTAGCTTGACACTAGGTGGCAGACAAGACAACTAGGAAGACCCTTGAGCAAACTATCCCTACCTCTATCCTCTGGTGTGCTTCCTTCCAGTTTAACACCACCTAACATACAGGCAACAAAATCAAGGAGTTAGTACTGCAAATATGCTAATTGCAGCACAGACTTTCTTCACACACTATTGACTGACTGTATCTTTTCGGGCTTGTGCTAGTGTTTTCAACAATGAATAACACTTTGAGAATCCTTTGTCTTTGAAGCCATGAAAGCGTACACATTGATTAAAAATTGTTTTGTTAATAGTTTAGTTATGAATATATACTTAGATACATGTGAAAGAATATATATTTCATAGCATATAGAAACAATGCCTGGGTAAAACTTCTTGTTATATTTCTTGTTATATAAATATATCTGTATACCTATACATATATGTGTGTTGTATCTATCGGCCTACAGTCAATCTATTGGCTAATATTCTAGGATCTGCTCCCCAATGAATTCAGGAGCAATGCATTCCAAATAAGACAAAGTCAGGCAAAAACATTAGGAGGCCTGTGTGAATGAACAAGGTCACACTCAAACAAAAAAGACTAGAGAAGGTGGAATCAAGGACAGATATCCTGGGATGAATATAGAAAAATTAACTGAGCAGCCAGGGGTCAGAACACAAATGCTAAAGACGTAATGGAATTAAATCAACCCATGAACCCCAAGGGCAACAAGAAAAGCTTCTATAGCTATGTTGATGATAAAAGGAAGATTAGGGAAAATGTGAACCCTCTCTGTAAGGAAATGGAAGACCTGATTACCCAGGAAATGAAGACTGAGTTACCCAGTGACTTTTCTGCCTTTGTCTTCAAATGTCCCACCCATGCTGCCTGTGTCACAGGACATACAGTCAGGGACTGGGAGATTGAAGAATCTGCCACTGTCAAAGAAGACCAGGTTTGAGACCACCTAAGGACCCTAAAGGTGCACAAAAACATGGGACCTGATGAGATGAATCTGTGGGTACTGAGGCAGCAGACAGATGAAGTGGCTAAGCTGATATTTGTCATATTTGAGAATTTTTATTGCTCCAGTGAAGCTCCCACTGACTGAAAAAGGGGAAAGTTTACCCCCGATTTTAAAAAGGGATAGAAGGAAGACCCACAGAACTACAGGTTCCAGTCTCATCTCCATGCCTGGAAAGGTCATGAAGCAGATCCTCCTGGAAGGTATGATAAGGCATAAAATAAGGAGGTCATTGATGGCTGTAAACATGGTTTCACTAAGGGCAAATTGTGCCTGAAGAATTTGGTGGTCTTCATGGTTAAGGCATTGGTGAATATGGGAAGAACAACTGACGAAATCTATCCAGACTTGTGCAGAACATTTAACACTTTCTTACATGACAACCTTGTCTCAAACTTGAAACATGGATTTGGCAGATGGAATATATGGTGAATAAAGAATTGGTTGGATAGATGCACTCAAAGACTTGCAATCCATGGCTTGATATCCAAGCAGAGACCAAGAATGAGTGGTTTTTTTCAGGAGTCAGTACTGGGGTTGGCGCTGTTTAATGTCTTTGGTGATGTGGATGGTGGGATTGAGTGCACTGTCAATGCTGAACACCATTAAGATGTCTGGTGCAGGGAACATGCTGGAGGGAAGGGATATGTCATCTAGAGGAACCTTGACAGGTTTGAGAGGCAAGCTTGTGCACTTTTACTGCATTTCAAGGAGGCCAAGTGCAAGGTCCTGCAGCTGGGTCAGGGCAATCCCAAGTACAAGTAATGGTCTGGGTGAAGAAGGGATTAAGAGCAGCCCTGAAGAGAAAGTGGGGATATTAATGAATGAAAAGTTCAGTGTGACCTGGCAATGTACCCTTGAGATATATATATACAGAGAGAGAGAGATACTCTGAAAAGTTTTCGCTGGGCTTTCTACCATGTTTTCATTGAACGGTTATACAATACTTTTTGTCTATGGTAGTTAAAGTGTCTGTCTATTGCTTCCTTTCTTATTAGTTTTCAAATTCTGAACCATCTGTTAAATATTGTGAAAGACCTTCCATGAGTATATGCATAAATTACATAATTAAGTCAAATGAATAGAGCAAGAACTTTGCTATAAGCTCAGAGAAATAAAAAAAATGCTAATATAATTTAAAAAAATTAGCAGAAATATTAGTGGACATATTAACAATATTGATGAAATTATAAAGGAAAAATTTTAAAAGAAAATTACTTCCAGATTGTTTCAATTTTTTTTTTTTTTGCACCAGGAATGCAAAGTTATTAGTCACAGGGGCCTAAGTCTATAATCTGATTTCCAATTCTTAACAAACTGTGCTGGGTAATAAACTTGTAATGAGAAAACAAACAAATTAAACTGTCTAAAAGGTCTGATCCTTCAATAGATTTTTTATTTTAATGAAAAAACCTAGAGAGTGAAACTTAAATTTTCTTACTCTCTTAGTTTTGAAGATACCCAAACACACACAATATTTCATCCTTTTTAGCTGTCAGCAAAACCAGTTGAAAAAGCATCAATGATAATTGAATTTGTATCAAATATATTAATCCAAGTGATCCAGGACCTTTTCAAAAAGATACATAAGCAAATAGAGAGCACTTTGACTGAGGCCTTTTTTTCAGAAAGTTAAAACTGAAGATATTTGAAAGTTATCTAAAAAATAATGCCTGTAAGTTTTACTTTCAATTAACTGTTAAATATCAGGAACACTGTGAATGATAATTCATAGATAAAATCAGTGTGAAGGTTAGATGAGACATAAACCAAAGACCAACAGGAGGTTTTCTCATTGTTTAACATTATTCATTTCTGGACTGAACTCATTACCAGAGACATCAATCAAGCAAAGGTATTTATCCAGTGAAGCTGAATGTATTTTTTGCATTCTGACATTAATTCTGTTGAAAATATGCTGCATAAGGAAAAGGGTAGAGGCTCAGAATATACAGTCTTGGGCTCCTGCTGTGCAGCTTGCAGGATTCAATGCCTCTGTGTGTCTATTTGTAAAACTAAACCAGGCTGCAGATGCAGCTCACTTTAATGGTAGTGAATTAGTTATCTCCACACTCAGGACGACTTTTCTTCATTTCCTCCTTTATGCTGCATGTGCCAACAATGTCATTGTCTGCCACAGGCTTGCTTTACAACAGATTGTGCTGTTTTGCTCTTATGTTGCATTCATTTTGGCTTCCAAGTGGAAGTGGTACTAATGCATTTCTTAGGCACTTACTATAAAAACAATTTGTCTTGTTGGCAGTTTCAGATACTCAGGAATTCTATGTACTTGTCTTCACTTTGCAGATCATCTTTTTTTGGCACTTAAATATCACAGGAGGAACTTCCTGACTGGAGATAGCACTTACCGTATTACATGAGCTGTGCATTCTTTTTGGCTCTAGGGCTACACATAGAGACAAGCATTTGGTTCTAGCAGGCAAAACAAAAATGAATAAATTACATCAGCAGAAAAATTCAGGTCAATATAGTTTTGAGCTGCATTAAAATCACTTGATTTTTGCTACCCCTGATGATTGGTTTTTTGATTTTTTTTTTTTTTGTAGTGCAGTCTTACACAAGACCACATTTATTTTCATTATAGATAAATTAAAATTTTCTTCCTCTGATGAATATAGTTCAGCTTCTAGTTATGTTCTAAATGTTTTTAATTATCATTCCATTTCTAAAACGGACTGATATTAAAAAAAACCTTTTTTTTTTTCAAGTGTCATGTTTCCTATGAGTATAAACCTTAAAGGAAGCAATTAGACTGATTTTTACAGCCAAAGCTTTCAGTGCAGGTAATTCTTATTTGATAGCATATATTTTGAAAATATTTTTTTTTCTGTGATAGATACTAGTTAATTAGAGTAGTTTCAGAAAGGAGATTAAGTACCTGCCTTATATTGAATACATAGATGGACAGTCTTTTTGCGATCCCTTAATTTGAGACCACTCCTCAGTATTAATTGATCATAAGGAAAGGTAGAGAAAAAGTCATGAAAGGAGATGAAAGGTATTGTAAAAATTCCAACTTGCCTATGTACTATACCCTCTTTGAGATGCTGAATGTCTAATAAAGCAGAAAACAGTACTTTGCAAAGTGAACGTTGGTGATACAACACAATCTTCTCCTAAGAAAAGTTTTCAAAATTGGAGATAGAGGATGTGTAAAATCAAGGGATGGAAGAAGAAAACGAGTAACCTCTCAAGGGAATAGGATGACAATTCTGGATGTAAAAATCACATGAAGAATAAACCAGTATGTATTAATAAAGGGTAAGATAAATTTGTACTGAATAAAATGAATCGTTTGCATAAGACTCAGAGGAAAAGATATGCAACAGTTTCTTTCATCTCCCTTGGTAAGTAAAGCCATATAATATATGTTAGAGATAGGAAATAATATCAACAGCAGTAATAATAATAAAGAAAAAAAAAAGTAGCTGTCATTATCCAAGTGAGATATTTAAGTAGCAGTACTGGAAAGCAAGGAAGGTGTGCTGAGATGTTACTGTAGACATGTTGCAGACATGTGCCTGAATATCTAGGTCTGTACCAGTACATATGTGTCATATGGTCCTTCTCCATTTGCTGAGATTTTGTTCCTTGGTAAACTCAGCCACTTACTCAGAAAGCAATAGCAGGTGAAACAATCACTGACAAGTGTATTGTGGAAAAATCTCACAAGATTCTCCTAGGGAGCAGTTTTATAGCACATTTGTTGGTATATACTTAAATTTGGCATAGACTTAAAGTTGGTGTAAAGTTGGTGTTGGACTTAAAATGCTAAGTCCCATATGATGAATTATTGATTCAGTTAGTGCAGTGAATTTCACACAGGTGAAATTGTAAAATATGAATCAAGCTGGTAAATGAGTACGCTAATTCCGTTTCCCAGAAACTCTTTGCTATGCTTTAAGAAGGTTCTTATTTTCATTCTGTTTATTCATACCCTCAGTCCCTTAGAGAAATGTAGAATGGATTGTCCACTCAATAAAGCTGTGTGAACTCAGCTACTCTTTGAATTTCTAAATAAACAGTAATTCAGAACTTCACTTTCAAGGGGTATACAATCTTCATCCCTAGGATATATCATAGGCTAAAAGACATCCTGACTGCTCATTCAGTTTCAAGAACCTTGAAGAGACAGGAAATTTGGAAACCCTGCAAACGCTCTAATCTATTAGTTCATCTTATTACTGAATGATAACCACACTTCTCAAGGTTAATTCTGCTTCTCAGTATCCTTTTGCTTGTCATTACATTTAAGTGATATTTTTTGGAATGTTGTTACTTAGATCTGACAGTAGATTTTTATTTTCATCACATCATGCATTTGACTACATAAACAATGAATGCAACATCAGATGTATGTAAGAGGGATTTAAAAAGTGGGGCTTCAGATTTTACACTGTGAGTGAAGTGGAAAAAACCCCAATAATTTACAGTGGAGCTTTGAGTACTATTGTCTTTGTAACTGTAATAACCTTTCCTTTAGAGACTCAGTCAGGAACCAAAGGTATCAGTGGTCTTTTGACTTAGGCAGAGAATTTGAATGTGCAAACTTCAGAAAAAAGAGAGAAGTAAAAAAGTAATGAAATTTGATAGATTTCTAGAGATTGCATAAAATTACATTAGAATTACCAGATTACTAGATTACGTTACTGGATTACATTAGAATGCCTTATAAAATATAAAAAACACCAGTTCTTATATCTTCTAGTGTGCATGGTGGCTACTAGATCATCTAAAAAGTAAACAGTCGTTATGATTTTAATGGTTGGGTTTTGGTTTGGGGTTTTGTTTTACTTGGGGGTTTTTGTTGCAAGGGGGGAGGGGGTTTCCACATAGAAAGTACCATAACAAAGTTATTTTTTAAGTACAGACTCATTAACAAATATAATCTCCCTACCAAATTTTTTCCAATAAATTTGTTATGCCCACTCTAAAATTTTCTCAGCACATTAGACATAAAGCATATTTTAAAGCATAAATTTTATTCATATTACTCAAATAAAGTGTTCCTGTCAGATCTGCTTCTCTGCATCTCCCATATCTGGATGAACACATGAAATATTAAATACTGAGATATATTTTTGACTCAATGTTTTACATCTGCTAAGTGGAGATTTAAAGAAATTAGATGACTTGGACAAGATCATGGACAAAATACTGACAAGCAAAGGAACAGAGTGTTCAGAAGGTACTTTGGTGAGCCAACAAGTGTTTTTAGTGTGTGTTTGAATGACATATGTATTTTACTGCATTTGTCAATTATTACTCCTGCTGTTTTAAAAGGAGAACTTATATTTTAAAGCAAATAATAAAAGATCACATGTATTCTTTTTAATTCCAGATGACTGTATCATGTAACCATACCTTCCAAAATTTTTACAAAGTCTCTATATCAAAGTAAAGAATTCAGCTGTTTCTCAAGTGCTGGGCCTAAGCATTAGAATTTTCTTATCCACTAATAACCTCTTATTGAATTTATAGAATTTATTTTGTTTTGTTGGGGTTCTTTTTAGTAATTTATTATTTTTGTTACATCTTTGTTAGAAAATCCAATAAAGCTTTAACTTTCTCCTTCTCTGAAATCTCTCCATCTCCTATAACCCTAATTTTTGTGAAACAGAAAACATTTGCCATCCAATTCTTCAGAGTCAATCAATCAACTGATCTATTTTTAGTTCCATAGCTTTAATCCTAAGGTTTTCTACTCTTGCTTTATTCAATTCTAATCTATTAAATTCACTCTGATCATAAAAACACACTGTGAAAATACATAAAGAGAAAATGTAGCATCACATGGCGTTGAGTGCTTTTGCTCAACATATTGTGAGTTTTAAGTGTAGCTCAGAATATTTCAATGAAAGTTATTGGAGCAAAATATTGAAACAAATTTACAAAGTACATAATACAAGCCATGAATATTAGCATATTTTTAGCTCTACTACTGTTCACTCTATAATAAAAATATTTTATACTATGGCCTAAAATATCTAAAAGCAATGAAACAGCACAAGGGGTCTCTAAATTTGCTCTGAATTTTCTTTTAATGTATTGAAGTTAGCCTGGAGATAGAACTTTGCTTATGTGATTTAATATTTATAAGGGTAAACTAACTTCACAAAGTAGTACATATTTACATCTCTAAGTAAGTGCTCCCAGTAATTAGTTAATTGCATTACTAGGAATTGCAAAGCATTCATGAAAAACATTTTCTGCACATCCAGTGATTTACAAACTCAACCTGGACTTCATACAGACATAGTGCACCTATTATAAAATAATTGTACATAATTTGTATGTAGTTATTCTTCGTGCAGAAAGCCTTACTCATATCAAGTAGCTAAAACTATTTAGTTACCAAGGCACATCTGTAGAATTTTCTTCTGTGCCTGCAAAGTTAGCAATAGTGTAACAATATTGTTTCCACTTTTACTTACATTTTAACATTATTTGAAATAATGCCATCTGCAAATTTGATTCAATCTGAATGCCAGAAGCACAGAATAATAAAAAAAATTGTATCAAGAAGATACAGAGAGAATCTTTCACCTCTCACATTTTTTCTGGGGCTTGCACAAGACCAAAGAGGTTAAAAATGAAAATATTTTCTAGATTTTATGTTCCTTCATAGAATTAGTTTGATATTATATTTAAAAGAACTGATTATAATTCATTATTGACAGGAGTTTGAAATGCTACAAAATGTCAGATAATTTTAATAGTACTGAGACCTGTTTTAAGGCTGTAATCTCTACAGTTTGTGAGCACTTATGACAATTGACAATTAACAAAAAGGCAGGCTACCACTGGAGGTACACAGAGCATACATGAAAGTGTGAAGAAAATTGTACAGTTTTCCCAGAAAATAGAAGGATTTAAGTTTTTCTAAGTAAAGCTCTGATGCTGTATGTTCTGCCACAGTGTGGAAAAGACTTTTTTGCTGAAGACAGGGGAGTCAGGTGATTTAGTAAGTCTACAGATCCAGATTCTAATCATGTGTAGAGTTGGTTATACATATCTTCCCAATCCACACTGATAAACTCCAACAAGCTTCTTTCAGGGATTAAAGCAGATTTTAGGATTACATATACTGCAACTGTTTGAGAAAAAACATTGTAGCTATGAGCAAGATATAAAAAGTGACAAAGAATTCTTTTGAAAATTGTATTAGAATATTGCTTATAATTCAGATAAATATTTACAAACAAAGTTCTGCCTAGGGGAAATGAAAGAGAAATTAAAGTAAGGAATGGCTACAGTAAGAATATCATTCTCAAAAGTATATAGTGTCTTGTATAAATTAAAAAAAACCCTCTATATCTCCCTTGGAAATAGAATGCAAACATGAAATGAAGGTACACGTATCACTCCCAACCTTGTTTTTTAACAAAAATACAAAGATTTTTTTGTTTAAGTTATACTGCCAGAAGAAGTTGATAGGAAAATAAATCATAGAGATCATACATAGTTTTGTTTTGTCTCACTTTGTCTTAAAATATGCTAGCTGTCATAATTTACTGTATGTAGAAATAAATTACTGCTGCTGACAGCTTTCCACTCCCCTCCATCCCATTCGACAGTGACATTTGATTCTTATTTGAGTCCGTTCTGGAAAGCCTCTCTTTTTGACCAGGCCAGTATGTAATATCAACTGAACAGTAGAGAATGCACATTTCCACTTTCCTTGGAGTTCTGAAATATATTAATGGAATGATATACTTCTGTTAATGAAATTTATCTGGAGCATAAAGTTAAAGCTACAACTTTAATTGATGTAGTAACCATGGAGTATAGACCGAGTATTAGCATCCATTGATCAATGAAATTTTTGGGTAGATGGCACTTGAAGCAAACTCTATACTTTGAATCGAAAAAATGTGGTTTCATCTGATGATGAAAATTATCAGTTAGCAAGGAGGAGACCTCTGTTCTTGTCCTGTTTTACTTGTTTTGTTGTTCCCTTTTGTGTTTTTGTCTTCTTCATGGAAGAGTTCATATGCAATGCTTTGAGCAGCACATTTCTCAATATAATGCCCATGTTTTATTCAATTCACATTAGCAAAAACGTTCTCTGATTTGGTTTGTTAACAAGCTTGGTAATCTTAACATCATCCGTTACTACCCATGACTTTATGGTATTTTACTGCCTCACAACAGAGTATTGAATTTATGTTCAAAATGGGTTGGATAACTGAAGAGGTAGAATTATCCCCATTTTCGTGACTGGAACACTGAGATGCATTATCTGATAAATCAAAGACTGGTTTGAATATCTAGAAACTTATTTTTAGAGTACTTAACCCTTCAGTTTGGGCTATTGTTTGCAGTATCTTCAAATGCAGCTGCGGGCATCCTGCAGTTCATCTGGTAGCCATTCATGGCATTAATTGTAGTCCCAGAAGGGGAGGAACTCAAACCTGCCACATGAAAAAAATGGTGTAAATGTGTGATTCAGTTTTTCTACTTTTTATTACAAAGTTTTTACATGTCTGGACTCTGACAAACTCAAGCAGAGGAGAATCTTGAGGCAAGTAGCTCTCCGTGTTCGTTTCTTAAATGAACACACCAAAAGACATTAAAGGCTCTCAATCTTTAAAAATTAACTATTTAGAAAATATATAAACTAAAACAAGGTAATCCTTTTTGTAAAAAAATCAAATATTTTATGTTTCAAACATCAAAATTACCTGAGAATGCTTTAAACAATTCTCCTTTTTCACCACCATCTCTTTATTCTAGCTTTGCTTTTGAATCAAAGAACTCCCTGTGTTCTGGGTCAGAAACCCCCATAGATTCTCTCTAGATCTTAAAAAAAATTATCTTGCACAAGTTTGGCTTTTGTTTCTACCTAACAGCAAGGCCTTTGTTTCAAACAAGGCCTCAATCTCCCTTATCCTGTAGGCTACCCCTTAGTGTCTGCCTCACGCAGTATTTTTCAAGCTGACCAGATGCTCAGCATAAGATAGCAGTCTTCCCTTTCCTGTAAGCATTCCTTTTAACTAGCAAGGCAGGAACCTGGACAAGTAGCCTGTTTCTCTCTTGTTCAACCATCTCTTATAGACAGAATATATAATCATAGAATCATTAAGACTGGAAAAGTCTTTGAAGATAATCAGGTGCATTGGAGTGTGTCATAAAGTGCCAGATCTACTGCAAGAATGGTGATTCCACCACTTCCATGAGGAGCTTTTTCCAATATTTACCCACTCTTTCAGTAAACAAATTTTTCCTAATATCCAACCTCAGTCTTCCAACATGCAATGGCATACACATGCAATGGATTTTCAGATAATTCAGTTTATCATAGAACTGTAGAAATCACAGTCTTCTGAGTCTTAGAGTGTTTCATCAACAAAATATGAATAAAAATCTCTTTGGCTTTTATGGACAATTTGAAGGGTCCAGAGTGTTTCCCCTTTGTGATTTGGTAATTAACCTTTCTGCCTTCTATAATTTCTCTCCTCCTGCTTATCTTCTTTCACTTTTTCTTTTTTCTTTCATCTAGCCTCTCTGTCATCTCTTAGGGTTCATACAAACACATTGACTCCTCACCAGCCATCCCAATTTCTTTTGTTCTCTTTATTCTCAGATCTGTCCTTGCTTACTATCACAAGTTTTTGCTTTCTGTCCACCTACTGATCTTTTCTCTTTCAGTTTTAAGTCTCATGTGTCCTCTAATGAAAAAGGGCCTAAGAAAGTGAGTTTCCTGAATTTAGTACAAATATGGCTATCAGGAGTTCCAGACAATAGTAGTTTTCTGAGGAGAGATTTGGTCAGTTGTGTATTGCTTATTGTTATCTATTCTGTAGTGAAAAATTTTTAGAGTCTTATACCTTGAGCAGATTTGAAGATTTTAATGGATAACAACAGAAGTATTCTTGACAGACTTTGTAAAAATCTTTTTTCCTAAATATGTAGTATTGCAGATTTTTATACAAGGAAATAGTATTTAATTTTCCTATTTTAGACACTTTCTTAAGAATAGCAGATTTGTTTGATTAAACATTTGCGGCAGAAATGCCAAACAAGGGCAAATTATGCCGTCCTGAGTTGTTCACTTAGCATGGAAAATATGAGTTCAGACCATTTAACCTATGCAATGTTATAATTAACTGAAAATATGAACCACTGGTCAACCCTAATAATAGGTGGTACCAACAGTCCTGCTTAAAATCTTTATGATGTCTTCTTGTCAATTGTTCCAACACAAATTCTCTGAAGACTTCATTCTTTGATAATAAGAATAATATACTTCATTCTTTGATAATAAGAATAATATACTTCATTTAAATATACTTTTTTATGGCTCAGTTTCTCAGGGTGGGAACACCAGTGTTTCGGTTCTCACATCATCAGTGTAATATATCTTAAAAATATGTATATTATAGACATACTATGGAGTAAGATTTGAAGTATGGAGAAGTTGTGAAGTCTCAACATAGAGGAACTGAAATCCATAATACAGACATATATATACATTATATTTTGGTAATAGAGCAAGATTTTACAAAATGGAGTAGAAACAGCTTCATAGGTGTAGTTACCTTTACTCCTACACTATTGTTATGGTAAAGTATATTGACTGCCATCAGAGTCTGTGTAGAGACTGGTGCAGGCTACAGTGAGCTTCTTTCCTTTATTACATCTATGTGCATCTATTGTACATTTGTACATCTGTGCTAAGGAACATTATTTCTTCTGGTATTTGGAAAAAAAAAGCCTTTGAGGATTTTGGTGCTCCTAACACTTCTTCAGTAATTGCAGCAGAACTGTGCAAAAGGAGGGAAAATTTCCTTGATAGATAAATAAAGAATATAGAGAAAAAATGTAAAGGGTAAGTGAAGCTTAGTTTAAATAGAAAAATACTTATGATTTTTATTAGTTATTATTGCTTATACAAAAACTTTGATTTATAAAACCACCTCTTCTTACCTTAAAATATAAATTCATTATCATCTATCTCTATGTAATCACAAAACAACCGAATACAGCAATGATTCAGTTCAGTTTTCTATTAATTTCTAATGTTCAACATTCCTTACACCATGCTACCAACAGCAGAATATATCTTTACTTGCCAGCAAAGGAGAAATAAGAGCAATAAAACCAACATACATTGAATCCCTTGGCTTCTGAAATTTTGACTGGTTTTCTAAAGTGCTGCACATTTCTAGACAAAATCTGTTTTAACATAAGATATCTATTGCAACTTTTAGTTTTGCTTATCTTCAGGATGAAAAAGAGAAAAAAAATCCCCTCCCTCATCATATGTTCAGTGATGCCTTCTTTAAATGTTTTCTAATTTGCCGGTGTTTCAATTTCTGTTACTGACAGTTACTCTACCTATGAGACACACCTTGTCCACGTTACAGCATAATTCACTGTTATACTTTAAAAATTATATAATTTTACATTTAAACACCTTCAAGAAGTGGTTTCTGAACCCTTGTCCACTTTTCCAGTGCAGGGCACTGAATGACTGGCTTGCGTGAGACTTATGTGTGAGACTGAGCTGCCTATTGGAGTTAACCCACAGCTGCTTAGTCAGGTAAGGATCTGCATTAGATAATATTTTCATTGCAGAAGTCTCTGGAAGTTGCTGCTAAAGTTGAACCCTCATAGGCTGAGTGCCAACAGAAGAACATAAGGAGATAGTATTTTTGCAGGTATGCAGTGTATATAGTACAGTTCTCAAATTTTCCATTCTTATAACAGTGTCAGTCGAGGCTGGAAGAGACCTCTGGAGGTCATCCCACCCAGCTCCCCTGCTCAGATGAGGTCATTAAAACCATTTTCTCTGGACCGTGTTGAGATGGCTTTTGAAAATATCC
Organism: Sinosuthora webbiana; assembly: GCA_013397395.1. Lineage (NCBI taxonomy): Eukaryota > Metazoa > Chordata > Aves > Passeriformes > Sylviidae > Sinosuthora > Sinosuthora webbiana. Next base: position 54,179 of record VXBN01013341.1, read on the forward strand.
AGGGATGGAGACTCCAGAACCTCTTTGGGCAAATTGTACAAGTATTGTGAGAGACTAAATTTGGTGTCTGGAGATATTGTGGGGTGGATGTGTGTGAGGGAAGAGGCAGGTCAGGACTTACCCTGGCATGGCAGTGCCTTGCTCTGCAACCCCCATCCCTAGAACATGTATCTCAGTCCGGCAATGCCCATCAATCCCTGGCACAGCAGAGGCAATGCTCCACACCTGCCTCTGGAGCCCCTAACCCAGCTCCTGAGCAGCAGCAAATGGCTGGAAGTCCTACCTGGGGGATGGGACCAGGAAGGCCAAGGGGTAAAGCTCAACACAAGGCAAACACATGTCTTTACATTACCTTATTTTGGAATTTCTATCTGCTTAACACCGCTGGAACCCAGGAGTTGGTAGCTATATGTGCCCTTTTCAATATGTTTTCTATCTTTATCTCCACTTTCTTCTTCTCTCTTCTTGGAATTTTTGGGTAACTGAAAATAAAATAGGCCTGGAGTTTGCTAAACTGAATAGGCTAAGTTAATCCTCTGAGAAGGGTTTTATGTTGACTGAATGCTACTCTAAGCCTTCGCCAAAATCTGATTTTCTGAAGTTGCCAGTGAACCTGCTTTTGTTTTGTTGTTTTGAACTCTTGAGAATATCTTGTCAGTATTTCTTCCATGTGTCTAACTCAGGGTACATGAACACCCATAAGGCATTTTAAAAGTCTCACTGGGAAATTTTTTGGGGGCTTTACATGTGCTCAGTCACAATATCAAATATGATACGCAATAACAAATACAATCAAATATGATAGAGTATGGATCATATTTTCTGGTTTTGTCCAGGTTAGAATTGATTTTATTCATGGTAGCTATTAGGGGGCTGTGCTTTGGATATGTGCTGAAAAGAGTGATGCCTTTCAAAGTAACACAATATTGTCAGCTTTTATATCAAAGTTATCTCACACCACCCAATGGTTACAGCGATTTTCTCTTTTTCCTCTCCACATATATTTCCAAATTTTAACATGGTTTGATCAGCAACTGGTTCAGTCTCCAAACTCACTTAGGAGGTTAATAAAGAGTGTAAGAAAAAAAGAAGACCAAAAGATAACCAGGTAACAAGTTATCAATTTAACAAGTGATCAAATAAAATTCATTATAGTAGTAAGCTTCTGTTCTGGTTTCAGTTACTCAAATTTTTTTTCCTGTGTCTGCAAAAATGAAACTCAGATAGGTATGTACTTAGTTTGTTGCAGCCTGCAGGTTTGCAGATAGGAACTTTTGCTGAGTCCAGAGTTCTTTATGTTTCTAAAAGGTCCTCTTATAGGAATGGAATGAAGTAGACAGGCAAGCTGAGTACTAGTTGATTCCTGCTATAAAAGAGGATTAAAAGTTAGGGTGGCCTCAAAGCTAGTGCCACTAGCAAAGTAAAACTGAAAAAGGAGCAAAAAAAGCTGCTGTACAAATTGAAAAATCCATTGGATAATATTACTTTTGGTACTAGAGCATAGGTATCATACTTCATAAATTGCTCATTATCACTGACTTCTAGTAGCAAGGTCACTGTAATGTACTCAGTGTCTGGCCACTTTATTCACTTTTAACAACACTGGGAAAAAACCCTTAAATAAGCTGCTTTTGCAGCTGAAAAGCAAGTTCCCACAGTATCAGCTAAAGGAAATAAAATAAAAAAAAAAAAAAAAAAAAAAGTGAAGATTCAATTCATTGGTACTACATTTTTATGCTCAAACAAATTATGAGACTGAGGAGCACCATACATGAATTCAGAAACACTTTGAAAATAGCCAGGGCAGATGTTATACTGACCTCTGACCATTAGAATGTGATAGATAGTTTGGTTTATCTTTAACAGATAATATTACCTCTAGGGATATCATTATCAACAGTGTATCTTTAAGCCATGTGTTGTTACATATTGGATATCTGTACTTCTTTAGGGAAAAAAAATTAGTTCAGTGGAAAACCAAAACTGATTTTGATACCACTGGTGGTATATAACAGTATAAAGAAGTTGATTCATAAATGTACATACAAAAATAAAGATACGATCCAACAATAAGATATTACTTAGTAGATGTTTGAATTGTTATTTTAAAAATAATTTACCATCCTCCTTTTCATAATACTTTTACTGACAGATACAAATCATACTTCTAACACTAAAAAGAGAAAAAAATTGAATTTCTGTACTAATGAAAAAATATCATATAGATTCTTACCCCAGAACCTCTTTTGACTTGTGAATTTGCATCTGAATTGAGTTCTTGTTGGTTTCTCTAAAATTTTTGACTCTTAAATAAGATAGTGATCAGATGTCTCATGAGGTTTTTTGGTTTTTTTGGTGTGGCTGATGTCATAGCAATGTGTGTTGCATTTCGAACCACAATAACAAAGCACTATGAAGACACATTTGCACAGCTTTGTGAAAGCCTTGAAAAAAATCTGTTCTATTGTTTCCTTCACAAACTGATTTTCATCTTATCTGTGTTCATTTCTGATGTATGAGGAGTGAAAGAATTTTATTTTTCCTTACTCTTAAAGATCCTTAAATTATTTAAACCATTAATTTTCATTTTAATCTAAAGAAATAAAAGAGACCAAAAGACAAGAAAAGTAGGCAATACTCCATGTTTTGTGAATGAGATGGGATTTAAGGGACTTTCACCTTCTATAAGGGGAGAAGTTTAACAAGAAGTCTAAGGAAAACTAAGATTGTTTATGTAGAAGGGTGCCACTGATAAATGAAAACAAAAACTCCCCAAATACATAAATTCTTTTCTTGGATGGATAAAAATCTTTGAACTTTCAAACTGTCGATCTAGGCATACATATACAGATTGATTTTACACAAAAGAGGAATGCAATATAGTTGTCTATCTGGAGTTACTAATAATATTCTCTATTCTCTGGTTCCATTTATCAGTAATGATAAAAGGGTTTTTTGAAAAATTTTTTGTGATACCGATATAGTTGCCTAAGCAGAAGAATTAGGTTAATAGGCTAAAATATTTACTGATTAATATAATTTTAGTTGTATATATTAGAATATACTATTGTAATAGAATCTGCAATGTGAAGTTAGTTATAGAGTCATAAAATCACAGCACGGTTTGTGTTAAAAAGAACCATAAAGATAAAACCCCCTTGCCATGCAAGAACACCACCCATTAGACCAAGTTCCTCAGAGTCCCATCCAGCCTGGGCTTGAAACATCCATAACTTCTCTGGAAAATCTGTTCCAGTGCCTCACTGCCCTGAGAGAATGATTTCTTCTTGTCCTGCCTGCCCCGGAGCTGATGGCTGCAGGGGACAAGGTGCAGCCAGGAGATCAGCAGGCTCACCCTGTGCTCCAGCCATCTCCTTGTGCCTGACATTGCTCTACATGGCTCAATGCAGAGGCAATTACTTCATTTAACAATCACTCAATTATATCTGCTCATATTTTAATTTCTTTTGCACACAGCAGTAAGATCAAACCACTAATACTTCCTTCATTTAATTCACACTTAGATAATTGCCTGTTAAATGGACAGATCTCACATCTAATCATAAGTGTATCCAGGATTGTTCATTTTAATTACTTCATATATAGTATTTTCTGTACACGTACATATTATGTTCAAAGAAAGTGACAGTGGATACTACAAACTCCATAATTTTGTTTTAGTATGTTTTAAAATTTCCATTTCACTGTTAACTAAGCAAATTTAGTTCATAAACTATTGTGAACAAGACAGAATTTCTCTGTTATAATTTTTGTTTATTAAAATGATTTTTTGTGGGTAGGAAGAAAATAAAATTTTAATAATAGATAAAATAAATAGCTTGCTAAATTTGGTTAGAAAGTTTCATTTTTGTATTCCACAGAAAATATTGGGACTTGAAAGTTTCACATCCCCACACAAAAACAACAAAGCAGATTTTGTAATGAAACAAAATACATGCAAATGTTTTCATATATGTATATATTTATACATCTACTATGCAATACAGTATGAAAAGCGTTTACACCATCAACATGAATAGTTTATTTCTATTTCTTGATTCTGTCTTAATCACACAGGATATAAACACAAACCTTAGTCTTAGAAAAAAAGAAAAGCAATTTTTGAGTGATACACATTTGTTAGAAAATTGCTACTTTATGTCAGAAAATATTGTGCATTGGCTCACAATATTTAAAATTATATTTTATTATTTCTTCTCAGAATTTTCTATCTTATTATAACTGAGCAGAATTTTCCAGTTAATAGTCCCTAACAGTAATCTTACTTTGAAGTGGATAGAACCAATTTAAAACTGCAAGTTATTAATGTGTTTAGCAACTTCCATTTATGATAATTAGATTTCTATTGCTATTATGGAATCAAATTTCAGTTTTTCCAGAGATCTTAAACAATTTCTTCAATCTTAACTAGTCTTGATAATGCTGTGTTCCTAGAAAACATCATGACCTTCCTCCACATCATCTTTTTTATATCAGTATTGAGTATATGTGAGTATAACAACCACATTCCTTATACAACATTTTGGAAAATCAAATTATTAGCTTTTTTTGTCATGCTGAAAATCAATAATTTGTTCCTACACTTTATTTTCAACATTTATGTCTGTATAAAATGCATGGCAGTATTTTACCTTTCATCACATGAGTAGAGATTCAACAATATGATTCAACTTTGTGATGCGATAGAGAATTACCATAGGAGGAATGTTCATTGAATATCTTATTATGGCTACGCAATTTTGATTGAAAAGGCTGTCAGACCTTTGAATTTGATGTCTTAAATTTTCTCAAAGTACGCATTTTCTATTATCCACATTGCCACAAGAATCTATCTGACTTACAAACATGCAATTAAAAAATTCCATATATTAGGTGATACGGAGCCCAAACTAGTCTTATTCTTCTGAAGGTGGCCAGCAGTACCTAGTGACAGCTCAAGTTCAGAATCATTCCTCCATAAAAACTACTTTCAGCAGATTTTGTGAATGTCACATTTTGTGAAGGTCAAACACTTATATGTATTTGATGTATAAGCTCCTTTTTAGATGGCTATTAATTTCTTTTTTCTTTTTCTTCTTTTTCTTCTTTTTCTTCTTTTTCTCTTTTTCTTTTTCTTTTTCTCTTTCTCTTTTTCTTTTTCTTTTCATTTCTTTTCCCAGAGGAACAATCTGCCTATCAGTCTTCTGTCTTAGGCCAGCAGAAATCTGAAATGAGACTACAGAGCAATGTTAAGTAGACAGTTCCAAAGAAAGCCCAGCACTAAGTGATTACACATTCAAGAAAATATAATTGAGACCATCTTTTTAAAACATAAACAAAACACTTTTAGAAAGCCCCTCAGTTGTATGAATTCAGAAATAGAAAAAATCTGGCAGATATTTCAGGCATATTCCTAAGGTGAGATTTATGGAGATACCATCAGAATATCAGGATTGTTTTATATTTTAGTTCTTCAAATTAACTGATTTTTGTTTCAGCCATTAAAAAAATGTAAAAGATGCAGAGCTTTCTCATCCCTCATCTCTTCCTTCTCCTAATTGCCAAGGGTTGCCTCAATTCCTTCAGTCCTTCAATGAGGCAGTGGTGAAAATACTTGGGGAGTGTTTACAGTCAGTGCACAGTAGTTTGTCTCTGTTACTCCTTCTGTCTCACACAGTTCCTATAGTCTCATGTGGGTCCTTCATGGACTGCAAGTTAAATAACTTCTTCTGTGCCTGAAAAACCCTTGCTCGTCTTTTCTGTGACTGTGGTGTTCCATCTGCTGTTTGGTACTCTTTGTGTTCTCTCTGCCTGTTTGAAATTTTCTTCCCATTCTTAAATATGGTTTCCTAGAGGCACCACCAGCTTGACTGATGGGCTTAGCTGTGTTCTGTGGTAGGTCTTCTGGAATCATCTGGAATCATCGGACTGGACCCTAGACTGATTCCTGGAGGACACTGTTAGTATCCCCTTGCCTGGCTGGCGATGCTGGGCCTGATGCACCCCAGGACAGGGTTGTCCCTCCTGGCTGCCAGGGCACTGCTGGCTATTGTTCAACTTTCCACTGACCAGGACCACCAGGTCTCTTTCCATGGCACTGCTTTCCAGCATCTCATTCCCAGTCTGTACATACACCCAGGGTTACCCCATCCCAGGTACAGAATCCAGCACTTTCACTTGATGAACTTCATGTGGTTGGTGATTGCTCAGCCCTCTGCTTTGTCAAGGTCTCTCCGCAGGGCCTCCCTAACTTTGAGGGAATCAACAGCTCCTCCCAGCTTTGCATCACCTGCAGCCTTGCTCAGTCCCTCCCAGTCCTGCATCAAAGTTATTTATGAGGATGCTGAAGAGCACAGGACCAAGGATGGAGCCCTGTGGAACCCAACTAGTGACAGGTCACCACTCTGATGTCACCTGATCCACTGTAACTCTTTGTGCCTGACCCGTGAGCCACCTGCTCACCCATCACACCATGATGTGTTTATCCAGCTGTGCTGGACATTTTGTCTAGAAGGATCCTATGAGAGACAAAAAGCTTTACTGAAATCCAAAAATATTAGCTGGCTTCCCTTGGTCATCTAGGTGAGTTAAGTTCTAGGTCACCACTCTTTATCACAAAAGCCCTTTATAAGAAGTTTAAGATATAAGTTGAAGCTAGGAGAGTTTTCTCTCATTTCTGTCTACTTTCATATTTTTAATTTCTTTGTCATATTCACTAAGTGATACCTTGTTTAAAAGTACTTTGTAGTCTTCTAGAAAGACTAATAAAATATTTTATTTCCCTTGCTCCCCAGATGATCATTAATGAGCAATAAAATAATTCAAAATAGTACTGATTGATAGAATATCTTTTAATCTTTTCCAAGGCAAACCACAAGATGAAATTATTCTCTTAGCATTACAAGTGTCTGATTGCTAGCACTCTCACATCTCTAGATGCCTGTAATTATCCACCGTAATTTGTTAGCTCATTTAATTAATTCAGAGAGACTGTATGTTTCTTCTCATAGACATATCTGTAATGGTATGGACCTCTTACTTCACACAGTATACTAATTGCTGAATTTTGGGTTGTGTAACAGTATAACAACATTTGAAAAAAATCAGTAAAGAGATTAACTCTCCCAGTCCAAAGACAGAATAATTACTCTTACAAATTAACTACCCGTCTCCCATGAGTGAAGAATCTGTCTAATTAATGGTCAGTTTATGCGTTAAAAAATAGTATCAGCTGTTCAACCATTACTTGAAGATGTTTGCAGTAACTGATATAGTTTATCTGAATTTTAAATGGAAAACAATGTCAGTGCGACTGTAAAATATATTGAGCATGCCATTTAATAAATACAATTTATGAAAAGTAGTGTCAGAAGCATAATTCATTGTGAAAAAGAAAGACAGAATGTATTTGACACTAAAGTCATATGCATCACATATTGTATTTTTCTTACTGATGTATTGGGTTTTTAACTTATAAAATGGCCCGATTAGAAAATTTCAAAGTATGTGCAAGAAAACTTAGCAAGTAAATGCAGGTATATATGCTATAATCAGTACTGAATTTTTGAAAAATTAAATCTAGATACATAAAATATATTAGAGGTTTAGTTACATAGAGTTCAATTTAAACAGAATTCAAACATCAAAGTACAAACTGCTCTTCAAAGTTCCATGCTTACATATTTATCTGTCAAGTAAAGTAGGTTTCCTCTCATTTGAGGAAGCTAGTCAGTTCTTTGGTGACTTTTTTATCCATCCTTATTCAATAATGCAGTTGTTAGAAAGCTGCATCAACTATTTGACTTTTTCGTGTTATTTTTTTCATTTTTCAAGCCACTTTTCATTTTCTCAGCCAGGAAACAGTCTTAAAGAAGTCTAGAGAATCAAACTCACTTTTTACCTTCTGCTGTGGGCCAATCAGCTTTTAGTTAGTTAATGCAACACAAAAAAAAATGGGTGAACTCCACTTACAGCAGGTGGTTAGGCATATACTTTTAAGAGAATTCTGCTAGTAAAATTAAATTGCATCTCTTATATTTAAGATGTTCCAACCTGTATAAAAGCAGAAAGTAGTTAGATAAATATAAATATACATATAATAATTACTTGTGGTCCAAATGTGTAATGTCCAACTCCATCAACAGCAAGTTTTACTTGGTCAGATAAGTAGTGTCAATCCTATTCCTGACAATAGGTCACATTTTATTTAATAACATACAGATTTCTCTATCTGAGATTAAAGAGAGAAAACATTTTTTTCTTTGCAAATGACTCTGATTTTTTTTTTCAGGGAGAAAATTAAAGAAATACTCAGTAGTTACTATTATTAGGAACCATTTTTTTCACTTTATAAAGACATTAGAGAGAACAAATAAAATTTTTCATATGGCTTGATTCAGGTAACAAGAATGGTACATAAGCACACCAGCAGATATAAATATAGAAACCCTTTATTAAAATTTTAATTGCAGCTAGGTATCTAGGCAGCATGTAAAGAAAAATAAAAATTCTCTTCTACTAGAGATGATTAGTTAAACAAAGTAGTAAGTTTTAATCATGTCACTCAAAAGAAGTATAATTCCTTAAATCATTTTTGTGACAATATCATGACTACCATTACTTCTGGCCTTTTCTGAGGTATACTGTTAACTCAACTACTGTTAGAAATATGATTAACACATCTATGTTAACACTGAGATATGAAGTGCTCAAAATCCTTGAGCACTTCCTAGTGAGGAAGAGCACTGCTTCTCACAATGACTTTTTAACTTGTTAATAGCTCAGCCAGGAATAAACAGTTATTAAACACCTGCCATAAATCTCAAATTAAAATTGTAATTAGTCCTTTCACATAAAATGTAGAAAAAGTGGCTTGTTGGAAATATAGATAAACACCTTTTTATTTGGATAAAAGAATAATAAATAAAGTGCAAAGGGAGAAAAAACTGTTATTAACCCAAATAACTTCCACAGTGAGAAATTAATTACAAAGACATCCCGATTGGGAAACCTTTACAAAGGTTGAAGGACTCATATAGCTTTCTTCTCAAAGTCCAATGAAATACATACCAATTAATTACATGAAACTTGAGGGGAAGCATATTATGCATTCATATTTATTCAGCTGGTTTATGTGGCTAAATGTGTATCCTATGTTACAATGTAAGATGTGCCCAAAACACATATTCTCTCACCATCTTCGTGAGCTGTTGAAACCAGGTGGGGCAGTGTTTCCCTTGTCCCCTCCCCCCGGACTATTTTCTGTTAATGGCCCATCAATACCTTGCCTATCACTCACAGGTAACTCCTCCAGGAGCTCTCTCTGTTTAATGGGCCATCAAGGACCCACTGCATGACTTATAGAAACATGTCATCCCATTGTGAGATGTTCTGCTCAGGGGAAGGAACCAAGCATTCCTACCTGGATATAATCTGGGATTTGGGACAGCACAAGGAGCCCTCACCCACTGGATTCCCAGAAGACAACAGCTACCAGACCTTTCTATGGGATCACTGCTTCAGGAAGACCACCTCATCTGCACTACTTCCACCACCCTAACTACAATTCATATTGTAGAGATGTGTTACCTAAAATTCAAATACAGCTTGGATGAAGACATTTTTTTTCTGATAGGAAGAAACAGAAAATTAATAAAAATTGCTATCAAACTGTCTGTGGAGTCTATGAGAATCCATAGGAAAGAAGACATCTGTGGAGAGATGTTCCTCAGTCTAGTAAATACATGCACTGTATACTTGTTTATTTGTATTTGGATGTGTTTTAATTATGTCTTTAAAGAACAAGATTGATGCCATTCCTTCTTTGTTTTTGGAGAACTGTTAGCCTAGGTCTGTTGTTTTTGAAGGGAACACATTTTCTGTATCATATTGATTTTAGACATATATGTAAAGATAAGTATTTTTATTGAGATAATTTCAAAAGGAAATCAGCTTTGTTTAGAATGTCTTACATTTCAGTGGTATTTATAGGCATTCAATTATTTCTAAGTCAAGCAAAAAATGTATTCTATATCCTGACAAGCTTAGGTGATTGTTAGGATACAGAATACATGGAGCTTGGTTTAGCTCTTTTACCTCAAAAATAACTTTTTACTTTGAGCAGTGAATGGAAAAATGTGCCACCTTTCTCCTTGGGCAAGGATTTGGGTTTTTGATTTGGCATTTTTTTTTGTGTGTGTAATAAATAGGCAATTTTCTAAAGAGCATATATTAATACTGTTCTCCATGTAAAGTCTGCCTTAACTAACTCAGAGCAAAGAATTCTGCCACACAGTGGTGCATGGGAGCCAAAGTGTCAATGTTTAACTCTTACACTTTTGTCTATTTTGAGGCATTGCTAGAATGCCCTCTGCCAGCTGAATACACACTTACAATATTTAGTTAAACAGTGATTCAGATCTCCATTTGTTTCAATCCTCTTAATGGCTCAGTGTAGGAGGTATTCTTATGTCTGTATTCTTCTCTGTCTGATAACAGAGAACATTAACTGTGGGAGTTTATTTGTGACTGTTCTCTTTAAAAATATATATATTTTTTTAATTTTAGGAGATTATTTTATAATGTAGTTCCTTGAATGAAGACTGGGTTATTACATGGATTGATAAAAAACTGTTTCAAAATATGCTATTGACAGACCACTGATCTTTTCAGAGTGGGAGAATTCAGGCAGCCAGACTCACTTTCATCCCAAACTTAATGCTTTAATCAACAGCCTGCACTGTGGGACAACTACAAAAGGGAAGAAGAAATATATGAAAAGGAAAGTGATTTCCAACTTTCCTATTTAATCTGTCACTACATACTTAATATAAGATTTATGGGGAAAGAATGAAAGGGAAAGTGAGAAAAAAGAGAAAAAATGTAAAGATGTATGATCCCGAAAACTAGTGGCTAGAATATTTCAGCAGGATGGAAAACTGAGTTATTCTCTCTGATGTTAAAATTATTTCTGAATTTTATTTAATTACCTTTTATTTATTTAATTAAAAAAATACCAGGAAGAGATATTTTCACTAAGTTCTGAGTAATATGACTGAATTCTGGAGTTATAAAATATATATCTCCATTTTGCCTTTTCTACATAATGTACATGCCTTCTCACGCTTACTTCATATTGATTTAAGACACCTCTCTCTGTGAGGAATTTGCAGACCTGTTTCTAGATCAACATGTTTTGAACCAACACATTTTCCTGAATGCTATTTGCTTGTTTGAAGTGGTCCTCTGAGATGCCAGCTTTTTATCATTTTGTCTAAGTATAATGCTCTGAAAAATTTTCATGCCAAACAGAAATAGGTCCTACCTCTAGCAAAGATGGGTCAAAGAAGATCACTGATTATATGTTACTAAAGAAACAGTGCCTACATTTCTGTGGATAGATTCAGGATTTGAACTGTATCTAATATTCCAGGTGATAGATAGTCCTGATAGATAGATTTTCCGTTTGAGATGAAGTTGCTAGCTTTATGCCTCCGGCTCAATCCACAGAATGACTGCCTTCTGGAAAGTAATTACTGAAACATCATGTGTAGAACAAATTTCTTCATTAGAAGAACAACTCTTTATTAATAGCCCAACTTTGTTACTGAGTTGGCCTTTACTCAATAAAGTGATTGCAGAGAAAGGCTCTACTTAAAGCGAAAATTAGTCTGGCCTACCTTGTGCCCATTAGCAAAATAAGTTGTTCTCTTCTAATCAACTGTGTATTCTCTTATAATCAACCGTGTCTCTCTCTGACCCTGTTAAAGAGAAAACCTTACCATACAAAACCAAATGAAGCAATGATAAAATTTATCCTCATTGGGGAAATACCCATATGTTAATAAAAAGGTTGAAAGAAAAATTACAATAGAAAAATAAAACAGATGTTTCTTCAGGGTTTTCACCTGTTCCAGAAGAAGGAGTAGGAAAAATACTTGAGTAATACAGGAGTGAAAGGGAGTTATACTACACATACCATAATAATTTTGGAGGTTAATTTGTCCTTAGTGAAAGACAGATATATTTACAAAAGCTGTTAGTGAACCATTTAATCCATACATAATTTACTTTGCTTTTCATAGGATGAGTTTAAAACCATTTCAAGAATTTTAAATTCATATGGTTGTTTTTTTTCTTATTTCTCCCTTGTTATTTTGGCATTAGAGTATTTAAAACCACTTGGTGAAAAAGATGAATAATGGTTTCTTGGATCGTAATATGACAGCAAGGTGCATGGGCCACTGCTGTGTTTAGATCTGATGTTGTCTAGACCAAATGTTTGGTTGGTGGAAGTCAAGGTATATACAGATATGACATCTTGGATTAGACTGTAGCAGATGGCTGCTCCCATTAGCTACTGCCTATCTGCTGAAATGTATTAAGTAATTATTTGAAGGTTTTTCAGACCTTTTCAGTGCAAAGTAAAAACCTTTAGTGGGGACCCAATTTAGATGTTTCTATACAAATGGATACGGGGAAAAAAAAAAAAAAGAAAAATTAGAGATAACTGCACATCTATAGGGCTATAACTTAATTGTCGTTGCCATGGGATGGCTCCTCAGGCAAAGTCAGGCAAAAAAGACAGGATGCCTGAATGAATAAACACTGTCCTGCATGACATCCTTGTCTCTAAATTGAGGAGACATGGATTTGACAGATGAAGAAGTCGGTGGATAAGAAATTGGGTGGATGGGTGGACTCAAAAAAAGCTACAGTCAGTGACTTGATGTCCAAGTGGAGACTAACAATGAGTGGCATTCCTCAGAGGTCAGCACTGGGTTTTACATTCTTTGATATCTTTTTTGTGACATGGAGAGCAGAACTGTGTGAAACCTCAGCAAGTTTGCCAGTGACACCAGGCTGTGTGGTGTAGGTGACACTCTGGAGGGAAGGGATGTCATCCAGAGGGACCTTGACAGGCTTGAGACATGGCTCTGTGTGATCCTAATGAAGTTCAACAAGACCAAGGATAAAGTCCTGCACTTGGGTCAGGACAATCCTAGTGCAGGCTAGGGAGAAAATTAAAGAATTGGGACCAGCAGGTAAAGGCAAGTGATTCTCATCTCTACTCTGCTCTCGTGAGACCCCATCTGGAGTGCTGCATCCAGCTCTGGGGTCCCCAACATAGGAAGGAGAGGAATCTGCTGGAGCAAGTCCAGATGAGGGCTGTGAAGATGATCAGAAGACTGGAACATCTCTCCTATGGAGAGATGGCTGAGAGAGTCGGGGTTGTTCAGCCTAGAGAAGAGAAGGCTCTGGGGAAATCTTATAACAGCCTTCCAGTAAATAAAGAGGGTCTACAAGAAGAGTGGAGACACATTTATGAGAAGGGCATAGGACAAGGGGAAATGGCTTCAAATTGGAAGAGTATGGGTTTAGATTAGATGTTAGGAGGAAATTCTTTGCTGTGAAGGTGGTGAGGCACTGAAACGTGTTGCTCAGAGAAGTTGTGGGTGCACAATCCCCGGAAGACCAGCCTGGGTGGAGCAACCTGGTGTCCTTGCCCGCTTCAGGAGTATTAGAATGACATAATATTTAAGGCCCTTTTCTACCCAAACTATTCTGTGATTCCAAGATTCTATGATCTAACATAAAATACAATCAAAATATTTTCAAAATAAGCAAACATTGAAGTAGACTAAATATGAGTGAAATTAAGAACAATACACTGAGTACACAATTCTGGCTAGTTTCAGAAGCTTAGTTGTCTTTACCCTGTTTGTTTGTTTGTTTTCAGAGATTAATATCTTTGTATTTGAGGATTATACATATAAGTGAAGAAACTGTGAGAGAACATGCAAACTAAACAATTTGATCAATAGACCCCACTTAACTGCATTACTGACAGAGTGGATGGAAATAAATAAAATAAGATATAATGCCTTACACATTATCAATATTGCAAATTTCACTTCTTCCAGAGAAGTTATCAGAAAAGATTATGATACATTCATTTTGATTTTGGCAAATAATAAATATGCAAGATGGAGGAAGACAGTATGCCTTTACTGAAGTGTATCAAAGTGGTTCCTTTTAAATTAGATAAAATATATAAGGATTCTGTTTAAATTATATAAAATAATAAATAAAAGTCTGGTTCTAGGATTCTTATTTAAAGAGAGGGAAAAATGGTTTGTGAATTGTGAGAGAATGGATTGTAAAAGAATAAAGATCGTGGTGCAGGCAATCTTGCCCCTGATAAGTTGCAGCTGTGTGAGACAAGTGAACAGCATTGAAGGAAAAAGAAACATGGAATGTTGATGTGTAGTGACCAATCACAAAAGGGTAAAAGGGCACACAGGTGTTATGCATGTGAGAAGGCAATGAAAGAGTGCACTGGGGAATAATAAAGTACTGATTTTTGAAACCATTCATGGTGTCTGTCGTGTGTCCTCCATCAGTCAATGTGGACAATATATGAAATTTCTCTAGGTCCAAATTACAAATAAATTTGGACCTTACCTGTAAGGAAAAAAAGCATTTTAATACACAACCTACAAGTACAACCAGAGACAGTTTTTCTTTTTCTCAGCTGAAGAATTTGTGTATTTGATTTTGTTTGTGTCAATAAGTACAGAATAAGGGAAGAAAAATCAGACATTGATGGACTGAGTGTGGAATTAAAAATTACTGAGTTTTGGCCTCAGGAACTTCATGTTTCAAAGATTTGAATGTGAATACTGAGGATGAGATGGTCATGTTATACAGAATTGTATTAGGAAGTTTTCCTAGTTATTAGCCTTAGAACACAGGAGTATGTGAATGTCTGTGGAAGGTGTGAGATGTCCATCTCCTCATAAATGCACCATTTCAACACTGACTATACATTTATCTAGGGCAGAATAAGAACACACCCAACATATGATGCTTCATCCTAATGCTTACCCATGCTCTATCTCTTTTCAGCTCTGAACTTTCTAATTCAGAAAAAGAGTCTGCTTTGTAGCTTTCAGTGAGTCTCTGGCATGTGGTCAGGTCTTGACACTTTCAGACTTAGTAATTTTTTGATCTTTTCTGTATCCTGTGGCAAATTCAGCTTCTTTCACTGAAGTTGATGAAGAAATGTATTTTTTTCTTAATCTGGCTGTCAATACCTTACAGATAGGTTCTAAACACTTTTTTTTTTTTTTTTTAATAGAGGGAATAAGCTCCATCTACTCCATTTTATCTACCATTTTATGATTGTTGAGTTTTCATGTTGACAAGAAAATTAGTTACATAATCATACAGTCCTTATACTGTAACTCATTGAATATAATCTTTTTGTAATTTCTAGTAAAGGGTCACACAGTTTTTATGGAAGTGACAGAGTAGTGTGTCACAGGGCTAGACTCAGCTCATTTTGGCTTTTTTTTTAGCAACTGGCCACTCAACACACCTGTTTTAATTTCAGTTCCTTGAATTCCTGTTATGGTAGAAGTCTTACAATCTACGTAGTCATTGCGTAAAAAAAACTACTTTTGTTAGTGCCATAGGATAGTAAAGACCATTGTCTGCCTGGGGTCTGGAAAAGGATTAGACACATAAAGATTCATCACAGGACTGGCAGGACACAATCCTCACCAGCCAGTGCCTATCCCATCAGCTAGGGAGGGGGCAGGGAAGCCCTGATGTACTGGGCATGAAAACCAGGGTTTCGGAGCTGAGGCTGCAGGGTGTCCTCTGTGGAAGGAGTGCATGAACTGCCCTGTGCTGCTGTGGGAAATTGTCTATGACACCCCAAAGCTTCAAACAAACAGAGGATCACATGTAATTTCTTTTCAGGCATGTTTGAGGAATGATGGCAGCTGCTGGGGGCAGGAAATGCAAGGACATAGGAGACACAGGAGCACACTCAGGATGGGACACATGAAAAAAAAATGTGAATAGGAGTATTTGGAGGAAGGGGAGAAAGAATGAGGCAAATGAGTGGAAAGATAAATTTTTGGGAGCATGTAAAGAGATAAACCCCTGAAAGGAAATGCTTTGTGATGGACAGGAGACACCCCTGAGGGATCACATCCTTTGTGTTACCTGTGCTGAGGCAGGAATGCCTCTGAAGGGACTATGGCCCAGAGGCAACCCATTCCAGAGCAGGAGAGCAGTATGAAACAAGAAGTAGTTGCAGAAAGAAATTTCTGTGTACTGTTCCCAACCTTCTGCACTGCCTGTTTCCCCATCAAAAGGGTTTGGAGGGACCGAGTGTAATGTATGGTGAAAACAATAGTTGAGACAAGGAAAGGGGAAGAGCTGAACTAAAACTGAGCCTGGACAAGAAGGAGGGGAGGCATTTCCACAAATATTTCATTACTCACTACCTTAACAAATAATTAAAAACTGATAATTGACAATAAATTTATTTAAATGAAATTTAATGAGCTGAGATTTTTTGGCTTGTAACAGCCAGCCATGGTGACCAGAGCCAGGAACAGGCTGATGTCCTTAGAGGTTGGTGGTGGCAGAGAGGAATGATGCAGTGTTGAGACATCATCCAGGATATGGGCCAGAATAGGCCTGGTGAGAGTAACTGGTGTCAGGCATATACCTGGGATGGCTGGACAGGGCAGTGGAGTGGAGGAAAACCAAGGGCAGCCTGGTACATCAGTATGCAGGCTGGAAATGTCTCAGGTGGCAGGGCGGTGTGGAGCTGTCAGTTTTTTCAATCCTTTGCCAGGTGAGGGGAAACTTACTGAAACCAATGAGAAGGGAGAGGACTATTACTAGAAAACACAGAAAATAATCCCTAAATGGTTGTCAACACTGAAGAAGGGACATGCCCTTCAGGATGTCAGTAATTTCCTCTTATTGCAACCCTTCTCTGCTTGAGGTAATTCGTGACACAGACCTTAGGATCTAGATGGATTTTATAGGGATGAGCATAAAAGAGGAGGAATAGTATTTTAATTTTTCTTGTACAGCAACAAAAGGTACTATTATTAATGAGGGTTTCTATATTCATTTAGACTATGTTTGCTGGTATAATTATTGCTTGCTTTAGCCTGATTATATTGCTCAGTTTTTATAAACAAAAATTCTTGGCTATGTTTATTTGTATTTAAAATATTTATGATGCATTTCATTTTAGTGATACTAAGATTTTGATCTTTGGGATGTTTTTGCTGTACTTTTGATCTTGTTTCCATCCTCTTTTCCATTGTTATTTTATTCTTACTGAGGAGAATGAAACAGAACTTTACGTAGTACTGAAAATGCAGGATAATATTGGCTTAGTACATGGAAAAAGCACAAAACTTTTTTTTTTTTTTTTTTTCTTATTTGACCACTAACTTCTAATATCCCAATTTGCTTTTATGGCCACTCCTGAATATCAAACTAATGATTTTTGTGATTACTGCTTTTGTAACCCGTAACCATGCTTCTGAGGGGTTGATTGTCAGCTCAGAGCTGATCATTTTTTATGAGAAGTTAGACTAGTTTATTAAAATTTTTATTAGAATTGTAAAGACAATTATTATTGCCTTTAATCTTATCTTTATTCATATTGAAGTTCATCTGCCATTTTAGCAGCTAGTTTCTGCTAGTTCCTTTTCAATTACTTACAACCAGATTTTGTTCTTACTATCTAGAATACACTCTTGCCGCCATCAAACTTTGTCACTTGTCCTAAAGTGTATACCAATATTTTCACAAGCGATGTCATCAATTACTCAGTGAATGGTGGTCACCAGTAGCTGACCTCTTTCCTGTGAGAACTGACTTTCCATACCTTCATTTCCTATCTTGCTCTAAATAATTTATCATTGCAAAGCTCTTCTGTGTCATTGCTGATAAGTTTCTTTCAAAGCATTTGTCAGGAACCTTTTCCAGCCTTTGGATACCCAAGAAGATTTTGTCCATTAGATTACCTTTATCTTATGGGATATTTGAAAAAGCAATTTGATTTTCATTGATGTTCACAAAAAGCCATAAGGTACTCATGAAATTTTCTGATGACAGAAAATTGGAAGTTAATACCAATTCAGAAATAGTTCAGAATATCTGATAGAAAGAATTAGATGATCTTAGAAGTGGGTTGAAATATGGGTGATCATCTGTATATATATTAAAAAAAAATATTTTCTGCTATAAAATGGTATTTTTCTACTTCAAAAGATCTAAAGTCAAATAAATAAATATTCTGAGCAATTACAGAATGACTAGAGTATTAAGGGCAGAATGGGAAGAAGTAAGGGGTGGGACATACCACAAGCTCTGTCATAAAATTATTTCTGTTGCAGGAAGGGAAATACCAGTACCATTTTACAAGGTATTGCTAAAATCCTATATTGAATCTTTTATATAGTTCTGGACATAATTTTTTTTTTTTTTAAAGGTGGGATGAACAGAAGGACATAAAATCTGGGAGAGGATATGTTTTGCCTTCCAGAAATAAACACCAGAGAAAAGGATGATTTAAGGTAGAATATGTTTGCACAAGAGCAAATAGGTATAAACTTTCTGTGATCAAATGTAGCTTATATGTTTCAAGAATATTTCTAAGCATGAGGGAAATTAATATTGTAAATACTGTGAACCATATTATTTCATGAAGTCTTTTGCAATGGCAGGGCATATATTAAAAAAAAAAAAATGTCTGTAGCTGAAAGACACCTGTGATCTTTCAGTAAATGAGTGAAGTAGAACTATATTTGCTTGCTTCTTCCTCCTCCACCCTCCCCCACTTCTTTTTTGTCTTCTTTCTCATAAAGGTTTACATATATTTGCTTAAGGGTAAACTTTTGGTTCAATGGAGCATAATGATATAGAAACCTGAGATGTCCCATATTGTGATCCAGCTTTGGAGTTTGTTTCTGAACTCTGAAATCATAGTTTACTGAGATGCCCTAAAGTGCCAGGAGAGAATGAGAAAGGAGCTCAGCAGCCCACTGGCGTGTGAAAGTAACTATCAAGCAGTGGAGAACATTCTCTATGATGTGTTAATTAATTCTTATTAATAAGATGATCAGAATTTGAATTAAACTATGGAAAAATATAGGAAAATGAAATAAGAAAGAAAGAAGAAATACAAGTACATTCATAATCAATTTGAGAGCATAAAACCCACCAGGAATAGCATAAGTAAAGTTTATTTAAGCTGGGGAAGTAAGTATATTGTGGATCAGGAAAAAAGTATTTTCTTTTAGTTGCTCATATGAGTATAGTTACATTGTACTTGCAAAGAAATTTTGATTTAGGATAGGTTCTATAACAGTTGCCAGAATTGTATTTTTCATCATAATGTTAAAATCTTCAACTTTCTCCTGACAGTACTTCAGCCTTTGCACGCAGTTTACTATATTTGCATGTTTATGGGGTTTACTTACACATTGCTGAGGATATGACTTAGAAGTCACTCTCAAATCTGAGATTTTATGTGGACAGAGAGGCTAAGTGGAATTTGACACAAAGTGGCACCTTGCACTTACAAAACATACAGAGGAGGGAAGGAAGATTAGTCACATGAAGAAGCAACAGAGAAAGAGCATTTGATCTCATACCCTCCCCATAAGTGTAGAAAACAAAAAATGTGAACTGAAGAGTGACTTTTCTCCTTGTTGCCCTTCACTTCACCTCTTTCTTGTGAACTTTGATTTTTAACATTTTTCCAATGAGACTGAGTTATAAAGGTGTTACAGAATTTATGGTCAACAGCAGAAACCTAAATAAAACCTGAATTTTTCCTCTTCTAGCCTGAAGGTTGTAAGTCACACTCTGCCTTTAAATGAGGACAATGGTAAAAAGAGCATCATGCAGAACAGGAATGTAATGATGTAGTCTGACTGACACATTCCAACAGGATGTGCTGACACCCTTTGCCATTTTAATATATGTCCTTCATTGTTTTCCTTTTAGAATTCTTGCATCTTTAATTTAAAAATCCTCTTAATCCATTTTTCCACATTAAAGTTTTCACTTCAAGGATGTGTTTGTGTGGGTATCCAACATATGTCTAATGTTGCTAAAATCCCTTAAAATTATTGAAACATTAAAAAATCCCACTGCACTTGAGAAAATATTTTAAACAGAATGATGATTGCTAAAACACTAAAAGTAGTATGTAATTTCATAGAATTTAGAAAAGAACAACATGAGGGACAAGTATCTGTGAGTCCTGCCTTTTCTTAATTGATGTATACAATGACAAGGTTCAAGATGCAACTATCTTTTGTTAATCTGAGAAAAGATTTTTAAAGGAGAGGTGACCAGTCTCACCCATAAGAAGGGAGATAAAGTGTTGCCTGAGATCCAATTCTCCAGTGAATTCTTGTTACATTATTTTCATTAATACTTATATGATGGTTCTACCATAAAATAGAGACCAGCTAGGTAAGAGATACGTATTATAAATAGAGAGAAAAATTAGTCCCAGACTAAGTGCCTATAAATAAGATACAAGAAAGGATTTGCTCACAAATCTACTTTAACTTGCAAAGATCTAAGTATTTTCACTAATTCTCACATAGCTGGGAGATGATATGTGAATACTGGACATATATGCAGTATGAATCAGTCAACTTTCTTACAACATAATTGACAGAGGGTTGTGAGGAAAATTTTTGTATGATTGTTATAACTTAATGAACCTTGTGAGTTCGTAGTGCTGTGGCTGAAAAAGGATGTATTTGAATTTGAAAAGATGGGAAATAAAGTATGAAGTTTTGAAATTTTCTAAGGTGTCTAAAAAGTCAATGTGTTTCTTCAGGCAAATGGTGAAGATGGATATCTTCAGTCTAGCAGAAAAAAGTTAAACTTTCTCCAGTTTTATATTTTTGTGGAGTATTTTGTGAGCTAAAGTGGTGGGCCCTATCTAAATATTCAAGTTCTTATAATTGCTTTATTGAAAACTATTTTGTTCTACAGAAAAGGCTTCTTTGACTTCTTTCTTGTCCAAATGGTTGTCTGACACACTCTGATTTTTTCAAGGAAATTGGCCCCTTCCATGTCTGTCTCTTGTCTACCTCTTTGGAAAATAATAATAATAATAAATTGTATTTTTTAATTAGGAATTGGAATACAAGAAATACAGTCTGAATCTTTTCTAATATTTCTACCAAAAAGAAAAATCATTTTAAAAAGACAGGTTGGGGATCAAAGCCTACTCTTATTGCAACTGTGCCTAAATTAACATCATACTTCTGCCAGCCCTTACTTGGTATACTACCAAGAAAGACTACTGAGGAGAAAAGCAATGTATTTAGGTAATTTGGGCTCCTAGACTCAGAAAAATTGATAATTTTGCTACCTGTGTGTATCTACTCCGTTTCAATATTACTTGTTTTCATTTGTAGGATAGAATGTTCTCTTTTACACCCACTGGAGTGTAGAAAATTCAGTGAGCAATCTTTTCCTGATCCCTGGAGCTCATGGCACAAAGGAGGAGTAATCTGAAAATCCTGTTCCTACTAAAATTCATTTAAGTGAAAAATATTCAATTGCTTGTGGGATCATGACTTTTGTATAATGTATTTTCAACAGCAGCTTGAATGAGAATGTAGCACATTTTCACGTGTAATTTGTATTTTGTTTCCCTTTTTTTGGATAATCTTGATCACATTGAGGAAAAATATTTTTTTCTTTGAGAGGCAGGGGGTTGCAGTTCCTGCTGAGTTTACAGCTAATAGGTGTTGCAAGATAGTGCCTTAGAGCATGATAGTGTTGATTAGAAATATCTTACCTTTGAGAAGAGGAAGGACTCCCACATTCCACTGACTTTCAAACTCAGCAGGAACATTGAGCCAGGAGCTATGATTTCTTTCATATTTACTTCTGTCTTTGTCTTCATTTAATAACACTTTCATTTAATAACACTTTCATTCCACATTGAGAAGACTCCTTTTAGGTTTTCTGATGTATTACCATAACGATTGCAGAAAATCCTAGGAAAAATTTGTGAAAAAAATCTTGGGCATGGAAACATCAAAGTGAAATGAATTATGAAAAGTTTCATCTATTAAAAATACAGTGAAAAGAAATATAGTGAGGATGAATCAGGGTTGGAAAGACAGGAAGATATGTCATTAAGATAAAACTAGTGACTTTCTCACAAGGAAACAGCACTTATGAAAGGAACACACTCCTTCCCCACTCCCCACATTTCGCCTGTGGACCTCTTGTGTCAACAGTCATGACCTTGTGTCTGTGCAGTAGGAGGGATAAGCCAACTGATTTAGCTAAAAATTAATCTTTCATTATGTTGGCTTAACAATCAACATAAACAGTGGCTCATGGAGGTCTAAAAAAGCACATAAGGAAAACTTCAGCAATGGTAGATCTCACTCAGAGCCCTTCAATCAGTAAGGAAGGCAGCAGCTCAAAATTAATGGTAGAAATTGAACATAGCTCAGAAAAGAAAAAAACCTGCAAACATGGTGGAAAGTTTTGACAACTGAACCTGAAAAGGGTAGTTAAAACAGAACTGTGTGTTTTCAGTCTGAAGAAAAGAATGGTATGGACAGCTGTAATGACTATCTATGTAAATGTAAAGGGACAAAATAAAGGTGAAAGTATAAATTATTTTCAATAGCCAACAAGTACAGAATGAACAGTAATGAAACAAAAAACAGTAACATTTTTTATAACCTTTGATGTGTTCAAAATCCAGGAAGAACTAATTTTCACAATATTTTGCTGTATTTAGTGATATTATCAATGCATTTTAAACATGAAGATATTGAGGTAAAAAGGTTTTCTGGCTTTCCCTAGTTCACTTAATGTAAAGCCTAGACTAATACTGGAAAAGATTTGTATTTGTTTTCATTATGAAATTATGATATTATTTCATTATATCAGTGCTCAAGATTGAATCCAAAAAGAGACTGACCATTCCTGAATATTGAATTGAACACCTACGCTTCATGTATACAGAAAGGAAAACAAGCACTTCAAAATGAATTCCACAGAAAAGAAAATAAAAAGCCTATTTTCTAGGAAACAACAACAACAACAACAACAACAAACAAACAAACAAAAACAAAAACAAAAAAAGAGGTTGCCTAGAGTTATTGTCATAAAAAGAATATTAAAAACAAGGATTTCATCTCTCTCACAGACCCAGTATCTTTACTGGCACTGCTCAGAGACAGTATGTTCGTACGCAGAGATATTTTCACATTTGGACTGAAAGTTTGCCTCAAAATATGTTAAAATGTTTCCATTGTCTTCAAAGTTGCTAGGAGTTAATTTTCTTATTTTATATTGTTGTCTTAATCAGTCTAAATAATGTCATTAAAGCACTCTTTCAGGGCATTTGTGTAGGGTCCACAGAAGTGTGTTAGATGCTTTAGTCATGCAAGAATAAAAGCTGCTATTTGGAAGTGATTTCAGTTTAAGTAGACAGTTTGCATAAGGAAGGGAAAAAGAAATTAAAAAAAGGTAGGATAGAATTATTTTCCTTTTCCCCTATGCTTTAATAATTTGCTCTCACTTGTTTGGCTTCACTTGGCTACCTTAGAATGATATAATACTGCAGGGTCTTTTTCTTAAGTTGATAAAAAATAACAATATATTCAGACACCATCTCATTGTACATTTCAGGAGTCTTAAAGTCCATTAAAGTAACTTTATCTTCAGCTGATTATCATTCTCTCTACTTTATTATTTCCCCAACCTATGCTCCTTACTTCAATTTAACACTCCATGCTTCAATTTAAAGTTGTTCTCATTATATCTGTCAGTATGCCTTGTCAGGGACTATTTTGTCATGCCACCTGATTAGGATTTTTTATAGATTAGACCAAAATGAAGTTCCGTTTTGAACACACTTGATGAAGAAATTGAGATTTTTCTCCCACGTGCATCCCTTGGATGGAGTGCCAGTGCATTAAATGAGAATTAGGATATTGTGAAGACTAGGCTAATTTCCCATACTCTTTTAATCTCTGGAAATGCTTTTAGTACTTTTCACTATGTATCCATCCTTATGCCAAGAAACTGTTTGAAACCTTGAAGTATAGGACTGCTAGCAACTTCAGGCAACAGCTTAAAGAAAACTGCAGACAACTGCATTTACCTAGTTATTAGTTCTAACTTAATTTAAAAAGCAGAGGATGTAGCTTTTTAAATTCTTGATAAAGAATTGGAAGTTAAGTTTACTAGGCAAGAAAAAAAGAATGCTTTTATTATAGAAATAAGTATCCTACTTGAGCTGTTTGAAACATTTTACTTCATGCAGGGTACTTGAGACATAATGTGGTCACATCCATATGCCTGATATTGTTATGATATGATATGATATAATTAATTTTGTTAACCATTCAGCACAGAATCATTTATCCTGTAGGTTTAGTCAGGGTAGTTTGAGTGCTGAACATGAATTCTGGAGAACCTGTTGTGGATATACTCTTTCTTATGCCTGTAAAAATACTGTAAGTGGCTGAAATTCTGTCCAGTTAATATTTACAAAGATATGGTCAGAAAAATTTCAGTTGTATGGCTTTAATTCCACAATATAGGAAGTCACAGCCAAAGACCATCTGCTGTAGCAGATAATAGTGTACTTACTGATGCTGTCAAATCTCACGAGCAGAACAGGATTGTTGACCTGCAGAATACTAGAAGAGAGCAGATATAGTGACTCTATCTGTGGCCTTTACAATCCCTTGCCTGCTGAAGTAATTTCTTTAGAAGACACAAAAGTTGAATCCTCTGATGTCAAACCACTAGGTGACTTCATTGTCATTATGCCATCTAGGTAACACGGTCTTTTAATCCCAGCAACCTGTTGTAATGAAGCTAAGTAGACACTCCTAACGCTTATTAGAAATGCATCTTCCTGAACCCATGTTCTGCCTCTTCTTCCCAGTTGTACACTTGTTCATACAATGTCCATTAATCAGTTCAAATTATTTTCAAGCTGCATTTCAAAATTCCAATAATTTTATCAAAAACTCCTTACTTACAGAAAAGATGTCTCTTATTGACCCTGGCAAATCATATCCCCTTATCTTCTTCATACTGTAAAGGTTGACCACAGTAGTAATACAGCCAATTAACTTAAAATCCTTATAGAGACAAACTTGTAAAGATTGCTTTTTCCCTTTTTTTTCTATAATGAGGTAGAATTATTGAACTGTAGGAGATTTCCTTCTGTATTTGCTTCAGCTTTCAAAATTGTTTAAATTAAAAAGAAAAAAAAATAGCCTTCTGTAATAAATAATTATT
>VXBN01013341.1:79348-110356 GCA_013397395.1 Sinosuthora webbiana
AATTAGACCAGGAAGCTTTATGTATCTACTTTAATAAGTGCAAAAATTCCACATATCCAAACATACCAACATACCATACTGTGATGTTTACTACAATATTTTAAGAATCAGTGTTTATTGAGAAAAAAAAAATCAACTGAAGGATAAAGAAGAAACATCGTGAGAAAGATAGCAGTATTTTCCTTGTCTTGGAAATTTCCCTTCATATTTTACTTACTTGGTTTTGTTTTGGAATTAAGTTCTGTAGTGCTAAAGTTTTAGTTACTTAGTCTCATGGCTGATCCCCAGCCAACAACTAAACATCACACAGCTGTTTGCTCATTTTCTCCTGGTAGGATGGGAAAGAGAATTGGAGAGTAAGAAAACTTGTGGGTTGAGTTTAAAACTTTTGTAGTGGTTTTGATTTGCCAATTTTTCATTTCCCAGCTAATGCACCAATTAATGTGGTGGGCTGAATGCCCGCTGGAATTATTTACTCTTTTTCTGCTGTGAGACAGGATTAGGAGAAGAACAAAGCAGGCTCAAACTTCAAAGTTTTATGAACATCTTAAAGACAACAACAAAAGCCTGTACACTTTAGACAGATCTGTTCAACCTCAGTGCCTTTAAAGATCATGGAGAATTTCCTTTCAAAAAACACTTCCACATGTAAAATGAAAGACGATAACCAGGTAACAGGGTAAGGCAAAACCTGGTAACTAACTTGATTGCTTTCAACAGTGCATTGAGTGGCAATGGGTAGAATGAAAGAGCAATAAATAGAATATGCCTTGCAGTAGGATTTCTGAGATTTTCTCTTTCAGCATGCTCATTTGGAAGTAGAGCAATTGTGGACTGAAGAATTGGAAGGATACAGATTTGGATGCATCACAAGGGTCTAAGTATAATAATCAATGCCTTGGTAGCCATTTGGCTGCTGGTAACAGGGTATTTCTGTGCTGATTACTGCATTAATATTATACCCTATCATGAATAGCCACCATCTTCAGCAAACCTGTGGGTGATGCTAAAATTAGAACAGCAAACAAAGCAAACTCTGGAGTTTCAGTCCAAACCAAATCTTGACAAACTTAAGACTGATAGACAGAATTCTGCAGGGAGAAACTGAGAGAACTGGGCTTGTTTACTACAGTGACAAAGGTGCAAGCCAAATGGCAGATCACAGCTTCTTGCCAGAGAGTTAAAGACATGATGGAGTAAAGTGGAAGATGGTAAAGGCAGCATCTTAAAATTATTGCATAGAGTTCAAACTGGTGATTATGACATTTTCACTAAGTAGTATAAATGACATTTTCACTAAGTAGTATAATGTTAGAAAAGAAAAGCCAAAGAACTTGTTGAATCTACTTTCTTGGAATAGCTTAACAGAGCTCAAAAATAAGGTTTCTGAAAGAAATGAACAACAATTAAAAGAACCAATATTTTCTTATCACTGGTAGACACAAATATTATTAGAAGAGAATGATGTGATGCAACAAAGAGAGTATAAGCAAAAAGAAATGGAATTGTATGAGAAAAGAAAGGTATATTCTAAGAAACCCATCTCAATGCAGCTGAATGTGTTTTGGGAAATAGGGAAAAGATGAGGCAGTGATATAAAAATGATGAAAAAATGATCTTAGTGGTTATGTGAACTGGAGTGGGCTTAGCATGTCACAGGTTGTGTAAGAGTTGAAAATATCTTACACGTGTAAGACAAATCATTTTTCATCATCGTAGCTGATAAATTAAGAAAACAGAAGCTTCTGTAGAACAAGAAAGGACAAGTTCACTTTTGACGTAAGAAAACAGCCTTCTCATGGGCTATAGCTGACTGAAACAGATATGCAAAAGATCACAGACTTCTTAAAATAATAAGAAAATTTTTATGGTTTATACTTCAAAGTTTCTAATGAGACTGAAAACAAAAAAAATATTTTTAGGCCTTCAGAGGTTTGCAAAAACTTTTTTTTCTTTCTTTTCTAATTACAGGAATGAAGAAAATTTATTAACTGTGACAAAATCATAAGTTCTTTGTCCTGTCAGCAAGTGTTTGGTGCTGCGAGGTATACAGATTAATTAAAATTACTCTATAGACTTTCTTCTTCTTTACAATAACTTTAAATACACAGAAGAAATTGAGGCCAAGAATAGCCAGATCATGTTATATATTGTCATTTTCTAACTACATGTGTTCAGAGAATCTTCTAACCTGACTGAGTAGACAGCTATAAGAATGCTTTTTAATGTCACTGGGCAGTTTTAACAAGAGTAGTTTTAACAGAAAAAAACCAGAATGTTGTAATTTAGAGATTATTTTAAGTTTCCTTATTAATACATATACTATTATTTGTTCATGTTACCTCTATTAATATTTGTGCATATGTCCTTTTTCATAAGTAAATGTTGGAAACCAGTGTTGGAAAATAAGAACAGTGTGGTTAATTACTTTGTTTTGGTGCTCTCTCTCTCTCTCTATATATATATATATGGGGTTTTTTTGTGTGTGTTTTTTTTGGTTTTTTTTTTTTTTTTTTTGCGTAGGAGCTCTAGTACCAACAGTTTAAGCAATACTTTGTATACCTCAGAGCTGACAATCTCTGGTCTAATTGTGTCCCTCAGAAAAATCTCTTAGAATCTGCATATTTTGTTTCCATGTCTGCAAAGAGAGGTAGCAGGTTTTATCCCTGTACTCATAATGTATGATTATGAGTAATTTACAATGTAGACCAGGAAAGTTGAAAACTTCTAGGATGGACCCTGATAAACTCATAAACAAATTAACTTACAATAGAATTTATGGTAGCAGGGGAAATAAGCTTGACCTTTTGGGTCCTTAGTAATCTTATGTTATTAACAACTGCAAGTAACTTGTAAGATTTTGAAGAGAACTGCAAAACTTCCAGTCTGATAAAATTTTCAATGTAAAGATAACATAAGAGAGGTAATGTGTTTACATGACTTCTTTCCGCTGTGCTTTGTCCTTATTATTGGTGTTGTTTAGTTCTGAGAGATTTATTCATTAACATTCCAAGTAAGTTTGCCATTGTAAGCCTGGAAAGACAGATAGAGAATAGAAATACACATCTGTTATGAAGGACCTAAATGTTTCTTTTGGTTCTGCAGGTAGCATAATGAGCATAAAGTGGTCAGAAAGCAGTAAAGAGTTTGGTACTTTGTCAGCAACCAAGGAAACAACTCTTCCTTTGTGGTGTTTTGGACTGAATATATCTTGAATATTGCATTTGATATTAGAAGCTACTTTCAAGAGAGATATTGACAAACTGAATGAAGTTCTGAGGACCAGTTTAAAAAGCAACAACCTCCCCCCCACAACAAACCAAAAATAAAAAAAAAAACCCTCCAAACCCTAGATCAAGGAGATGGAGGGATTGATTTCTGATGAAAGATAAAAGAAGGAGGTGTGTACAGCTTGACTCAGCAATGAAAAGAATTAGCATGCTACAAATAGCCAATGGTTTGAAATATTAAGTCAGAGAGAAATAATTTAGTGCAGGACAAGATGATGTAGCTAGAATATTGGCATTAAACTAAGGAAAAAAAACTGTAAACTGAATGCCAAAACAAGCGTTGCAGAGTAGCTATGTTGACTGATTGAATTGAAATCACAACCCAATGGCAGTTGTTACATTACTAAGGTTGATCTTTAACCATTTGTATTAAGAATATTATAGAGATCCATAACAACCCTGAGTCAGAAATTAAGATTTTTGGTGATACGGTTTTATTTTATAATACAATAAATCATCCTGGCTTGTGTTATGGGGAGTGTTGCCAGCAGGTCGAGGGAAGTGATCCATTCCCTTTATGCTTTTAAATAAATTAGTCCTTTTGTTTGAATTTCTTTTTTTAGTAAATTGCTGCCTTGAGCACTAAGGTGTCATGAGGAAGAATGAAGAAGAAAATAAAGTAAAGGATAATAAGGAGTGTCTTGAAACACGAAGAGAGAGAGGGAGGATAGAAGCAATGTGAATAGATCATTTGGAAGTAAAAGTAGAGGTTAATACTGTCAGGGCCCTAAGGACAGTATCAGGCCTCACTGCTCTTGCTCAGCCTCACTGGGGCCTCTCAGTGCCCCTCAGTGGTGCTCTGGACCCCATTACAGCTTACTGGGGCCTTCAGCCTCTGTCCCAGGGCTGGTGTCCAAGCTCCCACAGCCCCGACCATCCCTGGACCAAGCCCACCTGCCAGTCCATCCAGGCCCAGAGTCAGTCCCTTCCCCTCCCCAGCAAGTTGCTCAGTGGGGCACATGGTGCTTCCCCCAGTGACCCAACTCCCCTCCTGGTTTGGGCAGTGGGACAGGATTGTCTGCCCAACCTGGGAATTCCCCAGGGCTCTCAGTCCCCAGCCCACAGGGAACTGCTAGCTCACACCTCCATAATAAAGAGCATACTCAAGAGAGCAACTTGTAAGTGGGTGAGAAAGGATTCTTCTAAACCATAAGTCATTTGCCTCAGGGAAAAGAAAAATACTCTCAGCTGTTATTCAGCTCAGATTCACAGACAGCTCTCTCTTTTAGAGAGGTGACACATTGCATGCTATTTTTCTATGACAAGTTATAGTTTTCTGTGATTTTTTTTCAGAGCAGAATTGTATTTTCTGCTAACATGTTTTCTGTAAACTTGTAAGGACTTTTTGTAACTTCATTGCTTAAAAATGTGATGTTTTCATTCATAGACATAAAATATATGTACACTTCGATAAGATATGTGTACTTAGCAATAAGTTTACATTCATGCATTTACATTTTCAATGACATTGTGAAAAGTTACAAGACCATGAAAAGTTTCCACAGCACTGATAATTCAAATAAGTTTTGAAATTTACTGTGGAATGTACAGAAACCTATCAGTGTTCCAACACTTGAATTTAAAATGGCCAAGATTATTAAAAAGAAGTAAATCATGCTTTCACATTATATTCATTTCATTTTTTCCAGTTCTTTGAGAACTCTTCAATTTATTGCATTGAATCAGTGTCCTTTGAAAAAGACCTGATTATTTTGCCCTTGCAGTTCCAGAACTCATATTTTAAAAAGGTCAAAATGTTTATCTTTATAACAGAAAAAGTCATAGCTGCTTATTGGTCTTGAAGTTGTTTCCTACTCTGTTCCCCTGATGTTAATTTCAGTGCTTTCGCTTTCCTATTCTATTTTTCTTATAAGCCTGAGGTATATGCTTTTGATGTACATAATTCAAGACAAATAAAAATCAAACCAAATAGAAATGAGCTCTTTGATCCTCTAAATAAATTGATAATTAATCTCTTTTTCTTACCTATAATTTTTGAAAAGAACACTGGTGATTTTGATGTACTGACAGAGCAAATTGCCCCTTAGATACATGCCTCAGTTATCTTCTAGAATTACTATTTTCCTCTGTTTGTCACCTAAAAAAAAAAAAAAAAAAAAAAAAAAAGGTCTTGGCCTTCTAAATGATGACCACCTTTCCAATGACCATAAAGGAATCACAGCTTTTCCTTTTATAATTGTTTTTACTTCTTTGGTTTATTCTCGAACACTTCTATTGATAGCTCAGGGAAGAAAATTTTATCCCTGTAGAACATAGTCCCATGCACAGCTGATAAATGTTCCAGCCATACTTGTATGGATGAAATATTACAGCAATACAATAGAGCCTTTTAAAGTGATTTTGTGTCCAATGACATTGAAAGCTACTCTTTTAATTAAAGATTTGCTGTTGGAAATCCTTGGTCTCCTTTCAGATGCTTGTTCTCCTCACTAGTGCCAAATGCTGAACTGATTGTTGTATGGTCTTACTCAAAATGTGGGATTTTTCTGGGAAGGTGAAGATGCAAAGTCAATGATATATTTATTTCAAATTAATTTCAGTTTCTGGTTCAGGAAGCATAAGGGAAAATTTTTCACCACATTAAATTTTTGAGTAATTTTTGTGATTAAAAAAAATAATGAGAAAATTGTCTTGCTATAGAAAAACTTTCTATATAGGCATAATAGAAAAAAGTTGCCTTTATAATGATGAAATCACCAGTTTTACTATTTGGATGAAATAGAGAAATTTCATTTCAGTTAATGAAACATAAAACACTAAGACTTTTAATATATTCATTTTTGTAACTTTTGAAAAGGTGGTTTTGATATTTATCTATTTCTACAAATTATTAATGAAGTTACTCTAGTCCTAAAAGAATTTGGTAGAAAATTTACAAGGTTCTTTTGTGTTATAGTCTTATAATTTTACAGTTGGTGTAAATGTAAATACATTTGACATATAGATAATGTAATAAGAATTTTGAATTCCATAGGGAAAACATACCTAAGGCTATTAATTGAAGTTATACTTTGGCATAACTAATGTTTTTTCATCTGGCAATCATTTTTTCTGTCATGTCAGAAAGCTATATATTTTAGTACAAAAGGATTAAAATCTTGATGGGAAAATGTTGCTTTTTAAAAATCTTTATTTTCATAATAAATTATGTTAACTAGTTTTCTTTACTTGTTTTTAAGTAGACCTCTGTCTTTTACATAAATATTTTCTGTTCAGATGGTGAAAAATAGAGAAGTCTGTTTTGGAAAAAGAATAATTACACCCTTCAATATTTTTTGTGTATGAAGTGCCTCTGTCTTAGG
Source organism: Sinosuthora webbiana (assembly GCA_013397395.1). Classification (NCBI taxonomy): domain Eukaryota; kingdom Metazoa; phylum Chordata; class Aves; order Passeriformes; family Sylviidae; genus Sinosuthora; species Sinosuthora webbiana. The sequence goes on from VXBN01013341.1 coordinate 85,962, forward strand.
TAGGAAGCTATTAGTTGTTGTAGAGACTTGGTGGGTTTTGACATATTTCTTACACCAGTATTTAGTCAAATATTCTAAATATTAATTGGTAGAGGTGACAGTTAGATTTGGAAGTATGTGACAGAGGAATGGACAGGCCCTGTGTTGTCAAATCAAGAGCAGACTTTTATTCTTTTTCCTCTGTATTGACTTCAGCAAAGCATTTTCATGGCAACTTTCTCTATCCCTTGATGGAATAAAACAGCAGATAATTCATAAAGGAATTAACTCTCTTCTGTATAAACTCTTTGTATTAACAAAAATGTGTCAGTCAGCTGGGTGTGAGAAGGAGTCAGCCTCTTTGTATAGCATTTCTGAGTAAAACTGCCTTTCATCCTGTACATCCTAAAGTGAACAAGAGGAGAGTTCACATTATAGCCATCTAAGAATTTGCTGTTCAAGCAAACACTGAAAATGATTTTGCTACTTTTTGCCTACTGTGCAAATAGCTACAACATTATTTACAAAAGGTTATAGATATTTATATTTGTTATAATTCCTCTCCCTGTTATATGGAGAAGCTTTGAATTGAGGCCAATCTGTTAATTTTGCCCATGAGAATTCCAGCAGAAGAGACATAAAATTATCTTATGGATACTAACAAACTTTGGACCTAAGCTGAGTCCTTTGTTGTTCAACATTCCTTGGACTTGAAGAGTTCTCAGTATTACCAAAACCAGAATTTTGTGTAGTAAACAATACATTTGGAGTTTCACAGCTAATCTAAAAAAGGTCATGTTTGCATCTACACAGATGTTATATTGATGCCTGAGCCAAGAAACCCAATAGCAGAGTTAGGCTGATTTTTTTTCCTGAGTCAAGCTTGACTAGAAAATTTTTTGGTTGCATTCCTAAGTTTTGGTATCATGAAGAAGCTTAAAGGTTGCAACTGCCAGGGTTCTTAAGATGCTCATATATTATCATATATCCCTGACCAGCCTTACCTGGGGCTTCCAATCACACCATTGACATTGGGTTCCAGAAGCCACATGTGAACTGAGGCCTGATTAACCAGTGCCCCATCCTGGGCTATGACTGGAACATACTTGTCCTGTTTATGTTCATGTCCTCTGGATGGACCTTGGACCTACACTGAAGGTAACTTGTATGCTGAAAGGACCTCTCATATGGTAGTTACATATTTCTTCCAGTCTTGTCTTTGGTCCTGTCTTCTGCTGCCCCTGACTGGATCCCTGGATAAACTCTGTGCCTTGTTCATCTCCTTGCTTTGTCTGGGACAGATGCTGGGCTTTGTTATCAGCTCAATGACAGGTCCACTTTGGTTGGGAAGGTGTCTTGGGTTTTGTAACCAAAATAAAAATGTTATTCTATTCCATCTATTGAAACCAGGTGGAGCAGTGTTGCTTATCTCTGCCCAAATGGGTCAGTGTTGCTTATCAGTTGCTGCAGTGTTGCTTATCTCTGTTCATTGTTCCACTACCTCCATGGGATGTCTTCTGCCAATGGACCATTAAAGCTCACCAATGACATGACACATTACATCATACCATTTGAAGATGCTCTACCCAGGGAGGAGGAGCCAAACCATCTTCACCTAGATAAAAGGAGCCATAAGTGTCACCAGTCATCCAGTTTTCCACCAGATCCCTGGAGGAAGACTGGACCTATCTCACCATTACTGGACCCTTTTTTTTGACGGGACCATCTCTACTCCAACAAAGCCACATCTGCCACTCCAGGAGGGCTTACTCTGGACTGCTTCCAACACCCTGACCAACAGGGCGTCAGGTTGTACTTCTGACTCTGTCAGGGTTTTATAGGATTTCTTGTTTGTTTGCTTTCTTATTCTTCTGTACTACAACATTTGTATTTTTATATCCTTAGTAAAGAACTGCTATACCTATTCCCAAAATCTTTGCCTGACAGCCTTTTAATTGCAAATTCATAATAATTTGGAAAAGGGGGGGGAGGAGCTTATATTCCAAGGGAGACTACAATCTTCCCTGGCAGATACCTGCCTATCTAAATCAAGACAGAAGGGCATTACCCTCTGAGTGTTCTGAACACTCTGGGCAGCTGTTCCCTGTGGGGTGGTCCTGCTCTTTTGGGCTTCCCTGTACTGCTACAGTGTGGTGAATCTAAACAGTGAGGAAAAGGGGTTGGTAAAGGTAAAAAACCAAACAAACTAACCAAGCCAAAACCAAAAACATTAAATACTGGACAAGGGAATACAAAAACCTTGGTGTGTAAAGAACTGGTGAACCTCACCTTGACTGAAAAAGTAAGAGACTGATGAACCAGCAGAGGGCTAAACTCTCTTTAGTATTTCTTGCTTGTACTAGTGAGATTGTTCTGCTGCATGAAAAAGAAAATCAAGAGGCAAACTATCAGGTACTTTTAAGGGAAGGGTTTTAAACTGGGGGCCTCCTGTTATCACTGTTCTTATGGTTTGTCCAGCAACTACTGGTTATTCTTTTTTCACTCTCTTGTTTTCCTAGTGCAGATGTAATTTTATATGTGTAATTGAATGCTCCTGAGACTGAAGTCTTAAAAGTGGAATAATATTTAAAAAAACACAAATTTTTTAATCGTTATAATAGTGTTTATTTTTACAGATAGAGAACATTTTCTCTGAAAGAGAGCTCGAGAAACACATTTTATGAAACACTTTGTGAGTCTGTTGATTAAAGTATTCATATGTTCCCAAGACCATTTAAACCCTCAGCTTCCTAAATAAGGGGAGCTAATGCTGGGCTTCTTACCTGCTTGTGTACTTTTTGAATCTGACTGCTGTTCTGTATAGAAATCCTTCCCTGTTTTTACTTAAAACTGCATCCTGCAGCAGCACAGAACCATTTACATTAAAAAATAGCAATAGTCAAAATGCTTTCCTTCCCTGCCCACCCCCCCCCTTTTTTTTTTTAACATATGAACATTTTTCTAAATGAAAAGCTGTTGGCAGGTAATGTTTGACTGGCCCTAATCACTTAAATTACGTATTTGAAAAGAGATCAGTAGAGAGTGTTTTGGACTTGGAACATCTATACATTTAGCAAAAGTAGAAAAGTAAACAAGCATTACTCTCTACTTCAACAAATGTTTTCAAGATCTTATATCTATATTCTTAGATATCTTTATAAGTTAATATATTGAGATTTTGCCAAGATTTCTCAATATCCATTGTTGATTTCTCAATATCCATTGTTTCTTCTGTGGCAGAAGCTAGGAACCTGAGCAGCTTCTTATTAATTATAGGTCTGTTAAGATCCTAAAATTAAACTCTAGAACATATTTTTACAACAATTAGACATAGTTTTCAGTGTATTTTTATAGTTTTCCTATAAATGGTTGCTGTTCATAAAACACTGATAGATATTCTATCAATTTAATACTATTCTCCTAACCTTCTCAAGTTGTTAAAACCAAGAACAGTATGTTTTTGGAATGTGCTATATATGTTCATTTTGATATATCTGCTCATAATTTACATTCCTGACAAACATTATTTGCTTTAGCACAGACTTAAATCACTGCATTTTAAATCTCAATGACATCTGAATGGATATGGTGTTGGAGTATGGATATGAAATGGAAATGTGCAAAAACATCCTTTTCTCCCCTTTTATTTTTATACTATGATATTGTATTACATTAGAAGCTGATTTTGCCACTTGAAGGATATACATCATTTTCTGTCACATACATCAAACTTTACACAAACCATGATTATTATATGAAAGTATTTTTAAGTATATTTGATAATTTTTAAAATTATATATCATGGCACATTTATAAACACCATAGCTAGATCCAGGATCCTGAGGCCACCATGACATAATTGTCACACTTTTTATTAGCTCTTAAGTTACTGTGTAATTTGGGAGAAAAACAAAAAAAACTACAGGAATAACCAATCAATTGGGGAGTGTTAGGATATTAAAGATACTGCTAATTTTGAGACTATCAAAGCAATACTGTTCAGCATGATAGCTAGGCATCTTCACTTGGTATATGAAAAGGACAGGCCTAATATCTCTGCAGCCTTAATTTGATCCTCCTGCATATATGGATTATGATAGTAGTTTTACTTTCATAATTGCATACAAATTAAGGGGTCATTTCCTTGTTTGTTTGGGTTTTTATGATAATACTGTAACTTACTTCTTGTGTAGTATTTTAAATTCTTGTCTAATAATTGTAAGACAGTAGTGTTTGGGTTCCTTTTTCCTTTAAGGAAGACATATAATTATGATTCTTTTGTTAGATGATTTTGCTGTTTCTCAGTACTATCAGTTTTTACAAAGCAAAATCACCTCCAGAATAATATTACGTATTTATTGAAAACACATGTTGATGCCTCTCTAACTGCTTCTACAGAATTTGGTAGGATCAAATTTAAACTTGAATGTATTTTATTCAAATGCTTCTTACTCAGAAAGTTGTAAAAACAATAAAAGGATATTGTATGAAAACCCTTTTTCAAGTATATTCTGTTTTGCTTATAAGAAATTTTTAGTTGTTTGGCTTTATATCAATAGTGGTTGTACTCTAGCAAGGTTATCATGCTTGTGAAAGTGTCTGAACTCAGAAAATTCTAACAAGTACAAAGCAGAGATAATAGAAAAAATGTGTGGGAACATATAAATTAATAGCTAAGGAGGTTAAAGTAAATTAAGTCCATCATTTCAGTCCTTGTATAGATAGACTAGGTGGTACAGAGGCTCTGAAGACATGCATTATCATTGAGTTTATTAAATATAAGCTTACTTACCTTAAACCAATCTTCCTGGGATTACACTACAGTTATGCAGTTAAATGACATTGAAAAATTCCAAAGAATTTCCAATCACATCAGGTTAATAATGACAGAAATAGGCTGTGCAAAGGCAGGTGTTTTGTCTTCTCTTTTTTAGTGGATGTGATCAAGGCATAAATACTTCAGTTTCTATTGCTATCTCATAAATATTAATTTATGCAGTTTAAAGGTAGTATCCTTTGGTTTGTCCCAAATTTTTAGAGACAATTTCTTTAGATTTTTTGAGTGAAAAACACTATTCTTTGTAATGTCTTTTGTAAATAAACTCATTCTGTGTCAATCTGTATAAGAATTTTTTGGAATCTAGTCACATTCCCCACAAGGCCATCCAGATGATTAATTCAGGAAATGTCCTCTGTAGATGTGGCACTTCTCTAATGTTTTGATGATAAAATTTTTGTTTGCTCTAAAGTATAGCAAGTCCCACAGCAGAACACTGTAAAATTACCCTCTGAGTAACTGGTCTCTTTCTACCTTTGTGTTCCTTTCTCATACTTTGCTCTGTAGCACTTAAAAGAACTCTACTGAGGTATCCTTTTAAAGTAATTTGTATAAATGGAGTGCATTGAGAAGTCATCCAATTATGCTTTCCCTTGACTACTTTTGCAAATCTATATCCTCCTTTGACTCATGTAATCACACAGAATTCTGAAAGCAGCAAAAGCACCCAAAATAAAAATCTCCAGATGTTCCATATCTGTCAGCTATGAGCAGCAATATAACAATTTGTGGGTTTAAGAATGTCATCTTAATTAATATACTTGAGCTGTCTCAATTAAACTGAGTATTTAGTGAAACCAAAAGCTTAATAATTTTTTTTCCTGAGTAATACATATTGAAAAATGCCTGTTAATGGGAGACCACAAAGACCACAGTTAACATCATACACAGTACATACATCTGGTAAACAAAATTTTGGCAGTGGTAAGTATAATATTTGTTTCATGGTTTGCAATCTAGAATAAAGTCAGATGTGATGAAAAGTACAAATTTAAAATGTGGGATAGATCGCAACAATGAGAGTGTTACTAATAGATTAATGAAAGTTATGACTTTTTTATACTTATAAAATACTTTTTTTCTTTTACTTAAGAAAATTAAAAACCTCATGACCATCCTACAACCTCTCTGCTGTAAGACAAATTCTGTAGGCTTATTTGGTGGTCCTTAACTCTTAAAATCTGAATTCTTTCACAGCAAACTCTGGGGGAATGTCACTGACTGTCAGGGGAGTGATAGTTCTAGTATTTGATCAACGGAGCCTGTATCTTTATTGAAAATGGTTTGTCCCAAAAGGAAAGCTACACACGTACCTGAACTTACATTATCTGAGTGAGAAACTTCGTTCTGAAAGCATCACTCAGTTTCTTCTATTACTTTTCAGTGTAACCATCTTCACAAAAACATAAATTGGTTTTCTTGACATATTTGGATGCAGCCTATTTGGTTGTAAAAGGGATTTATATCCTATGTATTTGTCATATTTACTATTTCAACATGATGCTCCTCAATCAGCAACAGAACTTACACAATATTCTGCCTGAAGTGATTCCTGGATGTGTCTGATTAAGTCATACTCAAGCACAAGGTCCAAGAAGCTAAGCTGAAATTTTGCCTTAGTCAAAATTTTTCTTTTCAGACTTTCACATTTATATCTAATACCTTTTTTCTACTGATTTGAATCAGATTGTAAATTTTGAGGAAAATCAAGTAATGTGCCACAAATAATTTTTTCTCCTTCTGATAGAAAGCTATTCAATGGTCTCTTTTCAGGAGAAAATTGAATTTTACTGATACTGAAAGGACTGTCTTTCTTCATACTGAAGTGAAAGTCTTGTGACTGTGTAACACTGAGAGCTGATTTTTTTTTAATCTGGTTAATTAGACATATCTGAAAGAGACTACACACTAGGAAGTGAAAGGTTGTCTATACCATATAATATAAAAAACTTATAAATTCATTTGAAAATGAATGAATGAAATTGAGAGTCCTTGCACCAAGGCATATGTCTGACTTCAGCTTACAGCATAATAAAGAGTGTGAGTCTGAAAATGAATAAATGAATATCTAGCAGGTTTGTTGATACTATCCTATGCAACTCAAAGACAAAATTAATGCCATTTGAGGCAAAACAATCACTGATTTTTTTTTTTTTCATTATTTGCCTGAAAGTTTTTGTGTTCCTTTAGACTTTCCTGCGGATATACTTATTGAAAACCTGGTTCCAGGACTTCTGGCTTAACAAAATCTTACACCTCATTCTGGTAGGTTTTTGCACCTATTTTGAGGGCCCAGAATGCACTGACAGGATCTGCAGAGTGCAGCCCAGCAGGAAAGGTGGTCAGAGAAGAATTATCTGAAATTCAGCAAAGGCAAGTGCAGAGTCCTGCACCTCGGGAAGAATAATCCCAAGGACCAGCACAGGCTGGGTGCTGACCTGCTGGGAAGCAGCTCTGCAGATAGGGACCTGGGGCTCCTGGTGAACACCAAGTGTCCATGAGCCAGCAGTGCCCTTGTGGCCAAGAGGGCCAATGGTACCCTGGGGTGCGTTAGGGAGAACATTGACAGCAGATTGAGGAAGGTGATCCTGCCCCTCTACTCAGCCCTAGCGAAGCTCATCTGGAGTGCTGTGTCCAGTTCTGGGCTCCTCAGTACAAGAGAGACATGGAGCCCCTGGAGCAGGTCCAGAGGAGGGTGACAAAGATGATTAAGGGACAGGAGCATGACCCTTTTGACAATAGATTGAGAGTTGGACCTGTTTGCCCTTGAGAAGAGGCTGCCAAGCAGGGAGCTCATCAATGTCTGTCAGTATCTGAAGGGAGGGTGCCAGGAGGATGGAGCCAGGCTCTGCTCAGTGGTGCCAAAAAACAGGACAAGAGACAATGGGGAGAAACTGATGCCCAGGAAGATGCAGCTGGGGATGAGGAAGAAATTCTTTACTGTGCAAGAGACTGCGCTCTGGAACAAGTTTCCCAGAGAGGTGGAGTCTCTCTCACCAGAGATATTCAAGAGCCATCTAGGATGCCATCCTGTACAATTATGTCTGAAAGTAAATAGTTTAACAATTACACTGTGTTCTTCCTCTATCAAGATTTGTGGTCTTCAGCAGGCAGGAATGGAAGGTTTGGATTGATCTGAATTGCAGTTGCTGGTTCTGGTTTATATTTTCAAAGATTTTTTTCTCAGATGGACCACCCTTTTTAATTTAGTTATTGGTTACTGAATCTTCATTCAATAAATTAATATGTGTTTGTAGTGGTTTTGAAAGCAAAACAAATGAGAGGCTCCAAGTCAGAGATACAATTTAAAAGGAAGAAAGGTAAAATAAAATAGATGCAATAATACAAAAGAACACTGACAGAACATTCTGACAGAGTCAGAATACAACCTGATCAAGGTGATGGAAGCAGTCCAGATGAGGTGGTCTTCCTGAAGCAGTGATCCCGTAGAGAAGTCTGGTAGCTTGAGTCCTCTGGGAATCCAATGGATAGGGCAGTTTGTACTGTCCCAAATGCCAGATTATATCCAGGTGGGAATGCTTTGTTCCTCGCCCTGGGCGGAGCATCTCACAATGGGATGATGGGTCCTTGATGAGCCATTAAACAGAGATAACTCGCTCCAGGAGTTATCTATGAGTCATGGGCAAGGCGTTGATGGGCCATTCACAGAAAATAATCCTGAGGGAGGGGGCCCCGGGAAGGGCACAGTCCCACCTGGATTTAACATGAAGATGGTGATAGAATACTTTGTGCCCAACCCAGGACAGTGTTAAGCTATTCAGAAGTGGGATATTCATTCACAAGAGGCCTCTTTTATGGTCCTCCTGAAGACAGTGAAAAATTGAGACTGTTTTAAAAAGCAGAGAGAAATGTAGTCTTCAAATCCTTTAATGAGATTTTGAAAGAGAGTTTGTATGACCTTTTGTCTTTGTTTTTTGAGTCAAAGCTATGGTTCTAAACTACTTAGAGAGCTGAAACTCCTTCTGATGCTAAATCACTGTATAATCCATATTAATTTAGTCAACCAATGAAATCTGGGTGATCTGCCCTACAGATCTCTGTTGAGATACAAGACTAACTTTTTTATCCTAATTATTTAAGATTCACTATTTCCAAATCTAGTGTGACAATCTATAGAAATTTTAATATTATGTGAATATTTCTTTAAACCAGGGAATTTTTCAGTTCATATGTTTTTGTTATTTTTGTAACAGGCAGATTTCTGTCAAGAACAAAGGTGTAGTGGAAATAAAACCACATAAATGACCAGGCTTGAAGAAATTGTTAAAAGCTCTTCCTGGGACACTCTCACCCCTACGGTGTGAACAAATCTGCCAGCAACAGGTAAGTGTTGCTCTTCTAGAGGCTTCTGTCTAGCAGATCAGGCTGCCAGCTGGAAAGATATTGTGGGAAACCCCTGGTGAGCAAGTGCAGTATTTTATAATATCCTTCCAGCTGGCAGACTGCCTAGGATGGTATTTCTGTGCACTCTTCAAAACACTTTAGGAAGTTTATTAAGATTGCAGGCAGCAACCATGACAACTGGTAAGAACTATATTTCTCAAGTGCACTAGAAAAGCATATATACAAATAAATGTACATTGAGGGAATGTACAGGTCAATCCAATTCTCTGCTGTAATTTCAATATGTATTTAATAACATGGTAGCTAGCATCTGAGCATTACAGCTTAATCCAGGTGAGAAGGCCAATGGAACAAAGCTTTAAACTCTCATTTTTGTACCTGTTTGTTTGTATCAGGTGATACATTTTGCAGTGCTGGATCATATTTTTATGTTCTTAGTCACACATGTGAACCTGCAGGAAGGTCAGTTAACACTTAACAGCTATAAATGATAACAATGAACTGCTGCTAGCATATGAGTAGTTTTATATTTACTAAAGACTAAGAACTCAGGTAAACCAGGTCTCTTGATGGATCTTGTGATCAGTAGCCTGCTCTGTGTGCTGTTGACAGATCCTGTAGAGCTGTGCCCTCCTAGAGAGAGCAGTGCCTGTGCTATGGCCACCTTTTGTTCATGGCTCAAACTCTGTGGAGCAGCGCTGCTCTTGTCTCTAACACACAGACAGAAATCATCCTAACAAGTAATGTGAGAAAAAACTAACCCAAATAATGACTGAAAGAAATTAGTTGAACTAAACAGGAGAAAATGAAAGTATGGTGAAGCCAAAACAAAATTTAAAAAATAAAGGAAAAGTGGGAATAAAGAGTAATATTTACATTAAAAAAAAGTCTTTGGCAAAAAAAAAAAAAAAAAAAAAAAAAAAAAAAAAAAAAAAAAAAAAAAAAAAAAAAAAAAAAAAAAAAAAAAAAAAAAAAAAAAAAACAAAAAAACAAAAAAAAAACAAAAAAAAACACCTAACCAAATGCAGGCAAGGAAAATTGAAATGAAAAGGTGTAAGATAAGAATGTAAAAATAGAAAAAAATTCTCACATAAATCAAGACTTATAAGTTAATAGTTTCCACAATTTTTCTGCCAGTGATTTTAATCATCACAGTTTTAAAATCTAGTCTATTGAAAAAAATCTGGTTTGAGTAGACAGAACCCTGAACAATGTTGGTTACATTAAAAAAAAAAAAATTGAAGTTATGTGATTTTGATGCCATTATTGAGATGATCCACTTCTTGTAGAATTGAGTTTTCACTTTTACATTTTTGTATAATAGTTGTAGCACACTGTAGTACACTAGTAAATAAGTAATCCTTATACAAGAAGTGAAGAATTTGTTCTAAGGTATTAGCTGTTCCCTCACTACATTAAAAAATCCTTATAATTTAATTTACTGGTGATATAAAGAAGAAGGGAAAAAATGAAGTGTGATTTTAGCTGTAGTCTGATATCACTAGACTGACAAATTCTAGGACTACTGATATTCTATTTTAGACTCAGATTAAGTACAGAACAGCATTAGCCCTTTCTCAGATTCATTCACTGCCTTGTATATCCTTGGAAACAAGGGTACATTTCTCTGTCATAGTCACACTCTGATTGTTAGCATAAGACCAAATCAAAATATTTTATCTTGTTTGGAAAGTTCAAAGCTGAATACTTACCTTTTCTTCTTCTCAAAAAGCCATTTCTGCCTGTATAGGTTTCTTCTGGACTGTTTAGAATCTGTCACCACTCACAGTAGGGAAAGGATCTCTATGTAAGGATACTTAAACTTCAAGAATTTTATAGTAGAAACACCAAATTATTTAAATCTATTTAAAATACTTTTCTTCCAAGAAAACAAGTGTTCCATTTTCCCCTTCAGTCTTATTGCAGGAAAAACTATTACAGAATACTATGGAAGTGAATTGCTGCCCCATGAGAGTTGACTGAGAATTGAAAAAGGAATTACTTATAAGACATATTAAGTACACCACAGTTTGCTACCTGTTTTGTGCAAATAATTAAAAACAAAAACAAAAACAAAAAAAACCCAAAATGTTTTGATAGCACAAAAATTATTTGGAGTCTGGTTTAGAATATGGTTGTGTTCCAATTAATGACAATTGTTAATACTATAGAATAAGCAAGTGAACTAAAACACAGAGGATATTAGCTCTATTTAAAAGATCAACAGAAATCAGTAAAGCAGTAAAAGAGCAATGACGTCTAACAAGTAAAAAGTTTAACAGTAGCCTGCAGATTACATGGGGCAATAACTTCTAACCTTTTCCTTGGACTGTTGGCTAAAGCCTACAGAAAATACTCTGTTCTTAGAGTAATGTCTGTGTAACTCATTGGCTTCTGCCTGAGAGTTTTAGTTGCATCAGCATTTCTTGTAATGATCTTACAGTCTTGTTGCAACTGAAGCAAATATCACTTGGCTCCAGATTAATCATTGTTTTTTCTTGTGTACTCATTTGAAACATTGTAAAATGGGTTCAAAATGTTTACTCTGATTTGTTGGGCAATGATGAGGCAGGCCTCTTACACTTGCTGGAATAAGGGAAGAGGAGGGAAAGGAGAAAAATATGTAAGCTATTGTATAAATAACCATTTCAGAAAGCTATTTTTATTTTTTAGTAGACTTTAAAAAGCCATTAAAAGAATATTTTTTCATCTACATATATATTTATGAATAGTAATCAAGTTTTATGGAAGTTTTGCTAGCCTTAATATACTAACATTGAACCCCTGCTTACAGCTCTCTGATAAAACCACTCTGAGCTTCTAAAACAAAGTAAGAATATCCCTCCAGGCAGTAGGAACATGTGTAGGGAGAACCATTTATTGAAAAACATTTCCTTTGTAGTCTTGCATAAAATTTTTATTTGATAATAGGATTTCTACAATAAAGTTATACTTTGTTATGAAAAAAAGAGACAGATGATGACTAACTTAAAGTGAAAAAAAGGAATTGAAATTAACAACACAGAGTTTTAAGTAACCCATTAAAAATGGTATAAAAAGATTTGTAGAATTCTGAAAGATATGAGGATGATTCTAACTTTGCTATATTCCTTATTTGTGGGTAAATATTCTGTGTCTTGAACAGATGGAGGAGTCATGCAGCAGCTGAATTACTCATGCAAGGCCATGTAAGGAAAGTATGATTAAGCAAGAAAAGGATAAAGGTATTTTGTAATTTAGGCTATAAACAACCTTCCTGCCTGCTGAAAATGAAGTGAGCCCCATGCAGCTTTTTGTTGCTTCTTTAGACTTTTCCTTTCCACAGGTTTTTCCTACATATCTGATTGGGACTGCAATAAAAGTAATTCTGTGAATACAATAAAAATACAGGAAGGGAATTATGTATGTGGAATACATTTGTCTTAGCGAATTTTGAGATTAATACCTTGGACCTTATGTGCTTCAGAACCCTTTCCAGCGCTGGCAGAACTCTGTTCTTGCCTGTTGCAGAGTTATTGAATCAATTTAGATTTAGCACTTTAGATTTCCTCTCAGGAACTCACAAGACTCTGGGACCCAAAAAAACATTTAGCCAACATTTGATTACAGTTTTCAGTCCTTCTTGATATGTTTGCAATTATAGCGAAGCCAATACTCAATATTAGGTGCTGGAATGTGCTAGCCAGGCATTATGAATACCATTATTGTGCTCCAAAATGTCGTAATGGGTAAAGTCTTTTGAAATTGATAATTGTTTGTCATGAGTTTTTGACATTTTTATATTCTATGTAAAATAAATTACAACAGTGCCATATTATCTGCTCAGCAAAAAAATTGCATGTGGTTTGTAGCAGAATATCAGATCACTATATGTCTGAATAAGATGCCTTAAAGTATCACTACAGCAGCTTGAATATTCTCATTATTGACAATATATTCCACACTCCTTATGGTAATTTTTTAGAGAATTTAATATATTAATGGTCAGATAAAGTCAATGATTCAAAGAGAAAAGACACCTACAGGTAGATCTTCAGTACAAGAAATATTTCTGGCTCTTGGCAGGATTTTATGCAGTAAGCTACTGCAACAGCAGGATTCCCTTTGCAGCTCCTGTGATCGTGTTTACTTGTTATCAGGTAGCAATTGCTGATAATGGACTCCTACATAGGCTCTGGGGTGAGATACAATCCTGTTTAACTAATCCTATATCTGAAGAAACAAGTAATAGCTGAGGCACCTCAGCCATGTACCTCTCTGATCATATGCCTATTAATCACCTAGCTAGTTTTCTGTCCAGTCAGGTACATGACAAGATCCTCTATTTCCACTATTTCCCCTGCTCTTTGCAGAGCAATTAACCCAAAATGTTAGAATCTACATGGGAAACAATTATTATATCAACAGAGGAGATAATTAACAAGCTTAGTTGAAGCAAAGGCTATGTACTGAAGGAAAAGGCTTTGTGTGAAGGTATGTAGGGCTAAAAAGCTGCAGTTAAAGCAGACTTAAGCAACATTATTAATCTAGAGAAAATTTACAGGTCCCAATTGTAGGGAAATGTAAAAGTAACTGTAAAAGTAAATCCTTACTTTTTGCTCTGCAGTCTGTGAAACAAAAAGCTGGCAAAATTCAGTGAAACATTTAAAGCAATGTTATCAAAAATGTCATAAAAAAAAGTTGTAAGAAACATGTCTAGCTGCCTACAAGACAAGAAAAACTGAAAAAAATAGATTGATGTGTGTACTGGCACAGAGACTAGGCAGCATGACAGACTCCATACATAGTTAATACAACTACACGAAGAACAGATGTTCTGTCGGTAGAGTGCACAGCAGGCCATGAGCAAAGGGTAGACCAAAAGTTTGTTCTCACCAATCCATAGCCTTGGGACCATTCCAGCAATCTGAATTCCCCTGTGAGAACTCCTAATCTGAGGTTCCTGGAGATATAATGCTAAAGTTGGAGCTCGTTTCCACAGAATCACTTCTACCTTCTCCCAAACTGCATATATACCCAAATCAAAAAGACCTCAAGGATCATGGGGTCATAGAATGGTTTGAAGGGTTCTTAAACACCATCTATCTCCAACCCCCCTGCCATGAGAAGGGAACTTTTCACTAGACTAGGATGTTCAAAGGTCCATCCAGTCTGGTCTTAAACACTTGCAGGGATGAGGAGGCGACAGACTCTCTGGGCAACCTATTCCAGTGCTTCACCACCCTCACAGCAAGGAATTTCTTCCTAATATCTAATCTGATCCTGCCATTCTTCAGTTCAAGGACATTCCTTCTTGTCCAATCTCTGCATGTCCTTGACAAAAGCCCCTCTCCAGTCTTCTTGTGGACCCCCTTTAGGTACTGGAAGGCTGCTATAATATCTCCCTGGAGCCTCTTCTCCAGGCTGAACCCAAATTCTTTCAGCTGGTCTGCATAGGAGATGTGCTCCAGCCTTCTGATCAACTTGGTGTCTCTTTTCTGGATGTGTTTCAACAAATCCATTTTTTTTCTTGTGCTGAGGGTCCCAGACCTGGGTGCAGTACCACAGCTGGGAAGTCATAATATGCCTATAAATCAGTTAAATCCAACTTTCTGCACTGAGGAATAATGCATTATACTTTTGGAAATAAGATATTCCCAGCTCTCTGATAGTTTTAATTATCAAAAGGACTAACATTTCACTTTAAAACATGCACTTTTAAAATGCCATAAACATAAATTAAGCACATTTACATACATAGTAGTCATGGCATATGGAGTAGTGTAAGTAGTGAAGCATTTTAGTGATTCTGCATAACACTCTAAAAATGTTTCTTCTAGATTGTGACACGAAGTTGCAATGACAGGAGTTTGGTGAGACTTACTACAGAAGACAGAACTGCTAATGAATGGTGTGCTTTACAGTAAATAAATGCCAGCTTTTTCAAAAGCATTTTCATATATGCAGACTTATGTTCTTTAGCAAATATAATGCTTGTCTACATCCAATTACATAGATAATCCCTTCTTTTAAGTCTTTTAACAGATGGCTGCTGTTCTAAAACTGCAAAAATGTACATATCAACCCAAAACTTGAGTTGATCCTACTCCTAGTCCCTAGGTTTGCAATCTCTTTTCATTTGTGTAATTCTTAGATTAAAAAAAAAAAAATGGTGCAAAGAATACTTTTCCTAAGGAAAATGACAATACCACAAACTTCAAACTCTCTCCTCATCTTCATGACTGTTACAATTTTAAACATTCTTTGCTAATCTTTTTTGTACTGTTATCTGTTTTGAGAATAGAACCTAAACAATGTTCTGTAAAAACTGCTGGAAATAATATGTTCAATGTTATTCATTGAATATAATAGTTCAATGTGTTCTAACTGCCTGCAGTTACATTTATGTTGCTATTACAAAACATCACACAAGTTTTTTTGTTGTTTATTCTGATTTTTTTTCATTATATGAATGATCAAATGATCATTTAATTCTTTTAAAAACCATGATTGGGCTGTAGAAATGTTGACATTTGAAGACTATTAGGACTTTTTGAGCCTAGATTTTATTTATCCAGTATTCTAAAGGCAATAATCAGAGCTGAGTGTTTCAATCTTAACCCCAGAACGACCTTTCTTCACATTTACATGTAGAAATAAATTTAATTTAGTCTTATAAATGGTAAAAGCTTTTTGGAAAGGCAGGGGAATTTTTACAAGTTTTATGTTTGTTAGATTCAACTACTCATGCAAAGCATGTACTGAAGCACTTTGAATTTTATTCCTACTATTAGGCATATTCTACTATTATCCTGCGGTTTTCTTTGTGGTTTTTAAGTTCTGTATTTAGATCCAAATGTCCCTCTTTCCACTTCCCTTTTCATTCCTGCTTTGCACGTATTTTTGATGGAATAAGACTTATGATAACTGAGAAATTAAACAGTGTGTAATATCAGTACAATCACAAGCATGAAGAATTATGGTTTACTAAAATCTGAACTATCACATGAAATGAATGGATAAATATTTTTAGGCTAATATTTAAAATCCTACCTGAGTGATTTCACATGTATGATTCTGTATTCAGTTACTTAAGTACAATTTTAAAGTAACTATCTACATTGATTCTGAATGGCTGAACAAATCAGAATTTGTTATCTGAATTTCATTATTACCATCATTAATGAATAAAGGAAAGAAGTTGTAGATAATAGGAGGAAAGAGTCTGTAACTTGCTTTACTGGTTCAGAGTCCCTTTGTGTTTCTTTGTGCTTTGAGGGATTTTTGTACTATATTTACATCTAATTGTTCAGTATCTCATGTACTAGATAAATATCTCTATAAAAAAGAGACACAGAACAAAATAAATACCAGAATAGTAGTTAGGCCTCAACTAAGCTAGATGGGAAAGTCACCTAAGTTGCCTTACTGTATATTTTTCTGAGCATCAAGCAATAATAGCTTATACTTTTTTAGATACCTAATACTGAATGTTTAAAATGGATTTGTTTTTAAACTGCAATTAATTATTCTGGGTACTTATCAGCAATAACACTTCATCAGCTAATCCCTTAAGGTACTTAATTGTAGTCCGGATAAAACCATCAGTACTTAGACTGTCTTTTATGTAATTAAAACTGTTTTCCATGAGCTTTACATGGTGCACTTTTGTATATTAAAGCATGAGGTGTTTTGATGCATTTAACACATAAAGCTTGGCATACTTCAGAATTACTTAGGGATAATGCATGCATGATCTTTCAAAACATTTCCCAGCAAAAATTACAATTACAAAATGAATTGAAATGTGATGAATACTTTAGCTTAAAAAAAAAAACCCTGAAATATTTAAAATCTAGGGTTTTTTTTATAATTTTGCATTAAAATGTCAGTATTTTATTTATTGATTCTTGAAAATATAGCACTCTTTCAATAACAATATGAAATTGACTCAACTCCTTTAACAGTGGTGCACACAAATTTTTTATTGTAACTTTGTTAACTTTTTAACTTACTGTTCAGTTTATAGCCAGAACTCTTTAAAATAAGCTTCTCCTTCCCTTTGAGAAGATCTCTATAAGTAAAAGCAATTTGCCTACTTGGCTTTTTTACGACAAAACCAGCAAATGGTAATGGAAATAGACACCTGTCACCAGAAATTAAAAAGAAAAAAGAGCATTCAACCCCCCAAAATATTTTTTCTTAATGTAACTGAAGTTTTCTTGGACATGTTTTGAATGAAAGAAAATTTCTATAGTATATGCTTTAAAATTACTATGTATTTATAGATATGACAGTAATAATAGGTTAAAATGAGTAAATGTTTACGACTAAACTGTTCTCATTCATTCTTCTTAGAATTTTACTTTTGTTTATGACTGCATCATGCACTGTGTTTGTATTGCAGCACTGTGATATGCAACTGTTATCCAGCTACATATCTTTTGCTTTTTGGATAATGTATTCTTTACTGTCATAATGACCTGATATGTAGGTAGGATAAGGAGGTGTCTCAAATGGAGTTAAAACCTAAAATGTGAGGAAGGATAAAAAGAGGATTCATTTTCAGAAATTTGTCAATAACACTTCACTATTGATCTAGGATATCTAATCATATATCATTAAGCCAGTGAAACACCTCATGGTCACTCTTGTCTTTTTCCTTATTCACCTACAATTCCGTTTTGTAGAAAAGAATTTTAAAGGGAAATATGATAGGGTAATAGCGCAAGACAACAGGTAAGAGGTTTAATCAGAGCAGAAACTGTGAATGTCTGAGAAGCTGAGGAGCTTTTTAGTTACGAGGTATCAGCAGGTGACTGACAGCAAGGCAAGCCTTTTGTCCCTGTAAAGTTTGGAGATTCATACAGAACCACTATGCGTAGACTTTGTCTTTTCCAAATGCAGATGCTAGTTTGGGTGGAATTGATGCTGGGTAGGAATGCTGGGTTTTTTGATTATGTATTTCATATTAGTTGAAAAAGTTTAATACTTCAGCCCATTTTGTAGATGAACTGAATATTATTCTTAAAATACCAACATAAGCTCATTTCAAAGTATTCATTAGTGTATAAACCACATGAAAACTATCAGTCCAATAAATAGTCTTTTTTTTCTTCTAAAACTTGATGGAGTATTGGAGCCAAGCTGATACACTAAGCACAAGGTAAGAAGAATCAAAGGAGAGGAATCAAAATTCAAACTAATTTTGAATGAGTTGCTTCCATGTCTATATTTCTTGATATTATTCTTAAAAATTATAATAATTTACATTCTTATAATGGAAAAGTTTTCCTGTGAAGAAATTAATATGATAATATTTTAAAGAAAAAAATAGTCATCTTAAAATTATACTGAAAAATATAGATAAAATGAAATATCCTATATTGATTACAATGAAACCTAAAGTTAATAGGACAAAATTGCTAAGCAGAGGCATATAAACTAAAGTATAGAAATGGAAGGAACTGGATCAGTTTACCTTAATAATCAGATTGTGTTTATGTAACTATGAAGGAATTTAAAATCCTACATTCAAATAAGAAATTTGATAGTGATATATTTGTGTTAACTTTTGGAACAGATCTTTTCAAAAGCAGTTTGCCTCCCGCCTTTCCTTTTAATCAAAATTGTCTTAGAGCCAATGAATTTTGTCATTGAAGTAAATACTTGATTAGGCCAAAACTGGGCACTTCTGGAACATTTTGCCCTAACATTTACATAATTAAATTACCATGTAAATTACTGTGTGGTAAAAGGATAAAAGCAATTTTATATTACAATTGCAATTGGATGGTTGTGTTTTCTTCCATGTTGCTACATCTTAAGTACTTGGTACAATTAATAGTAGTGAAATATTTATGTTTTTTTCTAATGTATTGTGTTTTAAGAATGTATCTGTGGAATACAAAAATTACATATTCCTAAAAATCTGATGTTTTCTTAAATATTAAACCCTTTTTTACTCTTAAAATTGTATTTTAATCCTAAATTTATCAAACATTTTTTTGAAATTGTCTATGGAAGACACAGAACAAATAAAGACTAATCAAGTTGTCGTATTTATTAAATGTTTGACAGTGGTTGCTGAGTGCCTAAATTTTAATTAACTGCACATGTTCTCAAAGCTTTGCTATGTTTTTTTTTCTCACTCAAGAGCTATTCTGTGATAGAGTAGGTTGTTTGTAATATCTAATTGAGAAATGCAGAATTCAAGCTGCGTGTAGGTGATTCATGAATTTTTCACCCCTGCTGACAGCCACATTGACTTCTGTGTAATTCTTTAAACTGATTCAATCAAACTCATGCTGTTTATGGTTTTAATTGATTGAATTAAAACATCATTTTAAACACTTAATCATTCCATTAGGCAGGATTTTGTTTGCCTAGTCTGTACTCAATCCAGCACAAAATAAGCACAGATTTCTTATTTACAAGGGATGAGAAAACTCATTCCTCAGTCTCTGAGTCTCCCTGCTTTGGTAGTCCCATAAAAGCATTTTGCAAAGGAGTCTGAAGAGGCACTCTGGTAATAATGAACCTATGAAAGACTATAAGGATTATTCTGTTTTGGAGAACAAAAGCATTGACTTATCATCTCAGAATTAACTGGTTAATAAACCTTAAACTCTGCTGCTTCCAAAACAGACTCATAACACGAATTTCTACTCCTTAGAGTTTTACAGTGGAAGCCCTTGGAAGAGTGCTGTCAGCCTGGAACATATGATATTTTCACAAAATTAATCTTTAAGAGTTTTCTTTACATAACAGAGTAAGAAGTACAGACACATCCTGAAGCTTGCAAACCTTGACAGCAACCTTTTGAAAAAAGTAACAACAGGAAATGTCTGAATCACCAGATGAATGCTATTGAGAAAGAAAATTCTCTGACAAATTTCAATTGCTTTCACACTTCCTGACTGGAATTTATGGCAAACTATGATTTTTCAGACTATATTTCTGATTTACTCTTAATAATATATTTATCAACAATGGAAAAGTAGGCTGTTCTCTCTCTTATTCCATTTCTTTTGACTCTTACTATTTGCTTTCTTTTCCCTATTTTTTTTTATCTGTAGCCTTTTCACAAAGCTGAGTTTTTGCCATTTAATTTTAATAATGATTATGGTTTTATAATGCTACTTTTTGCATATTTCCATATAGTATAGTATCCATATAGTAAAGCATCCCTTTCATTTCTCTAACATGGTTCCATAAGTATATTTTAAGATATTGACAATGTAAGTGGTGATAAAAATATTTTGATAAGCAGTTGAGATATTTGACAAAAATTTTTGTAAGAGGCAATGAAGAAGCGACTTACATGATCACCCTAAATCTTTCCTTAATTCCTCATGAATGCTGCTTATATTAAGAATTCTCAGAAGCTTAAAATCTTATCCATGAAGAAATGAGACTTTTGAATACAAAATTATTCTGGTTTTATCCAAACATGGGTACTATTTATTTTGTATTAAAATTTTATTGGCTTAGGAGAGGTGTTTTTCTGTTCTGAAATGGTAAGGAACTTCTACTACAACTTTGGTCAAAAGAGTCACTGTCTCATGATTTCTATGCTTGATGCCTCTCAATGATATTAAATGTGCATATCTACAATGTTAATTTATTTATTTCTAATTTCAGTCCTTAAATCACAATCTGAGCTGTTGGGCTCAAGCTGTGTTCTTCTCTTTGTATCTGTCATCTCTGCTAATAAGGATTTGCGTGCCAAATTAGGCCCTTGGTTACAGATTAAATTCCATTACACTTGTATTATGTCCTCAGTGATAACTCCGTAATATTATAACTTTAATTTTGGTGGTACACCTGTAACAAATAAATTTTAAACCTTATTCAAAGGTTATTGGAAAAAATGTGCCTTTCTACTGATTTTAATAAGCTTTAAATAAGGCCTTTATTTAACAACTCTTTTAATGACATGCAATAGTAATTTTCTTAGCTATGTTTGTTAGTAGTAGCAATCGAAGGTATTAGTGATTGTTCCTTAAAAAGGCAAATTTTAAGCAGCTATCTGAATTCAGACATAAAAAGAACAAATTTACCCTTAAGAGCAATGTAGTTAGGGTTAGTCAAAAAACAGCACTGCTTTTAAGTAATCACAGCACACAGTAAAATTGTGTTAAATTTAAATAGAAGATTTTATCATAGGAATATATGTCTTTATTGCTAACAAGAGAGAAAAAAATCATTAGGACATATTTTTGAAAGAAGACAATGGAGAAAATTATCCATCTGATAAATACAGAATTTATATAAATGTTTAAATAAAATATGTATCTATTATAGGCCACTAAGGTGAAAAAGTGGGTTTTTTTGTATGAGCTCCCATAAAACCGCAGTACAAACATGCTTTCTGGAATCACAGAAAAGAGTGATAAAAATTTTGAAGTGTGCTTAAGTTGGTTAGTAGCCTGTACGTACATAAAATTCTTTGTGATACTCCAGAATATTCCTTATTTGGATTTTATCTGAATTTGGATAAAAAAATATTTTATAAATAGAAGTTGGCTATGTATTATTATAAAACTTCAGGTCAGGAGGAAAGAACCCTCTATGAACAGCTTTTATTCTAAAAAACACTGTTGCTATGACTACTTGAGTAGCTCTTAAGGTGATGTCCTTTTTATTTAAAGTAATTTTAGTACTTTAGTTACCCTAACAACAGGCTACACTTAAAATAGTAACTTCTATCAAGATAGTTCTTGTTTGCAAAGAAAAATCTCTTCTTTGTCTTTCCTGATGAAGTTCTAGTCATTAAATGATGGAAAGGATAAAAGAAACTAAGCTTCAAAATCAGGTTTCACATATTTATCTTCCTTTAAAAGCTTTAATGCACACTGCATCAAATAATCTCAGTTGATATTTTCACTGGATTTTTTTTTTTTTTTTATATGAGAAGAGCAGATGATCCAGATGGAAGAGTTTGAAAAATATTTTTGGCTGTCAGAGCATAGTATGATATTGTATTTAAGTAGACACATATTTTTAAAATAGGCCAAAACATTTTATATAACCTCCCTTTCTTCAGTTAATAATAGGGCATGATACATGGTCAGGCTCCATTCCTGTTAAAAAAAAAAAAAAAACCACCTCAATGTCTTTATCAGACATGAATGGCACTGAGTGCTAGAAGAACCATCCTTCTCACTCACTATCAAATGGCCAGTAGCACAAGTTAAGAGTATAAGACGTAAGAACTGACACACTTTTCAATTTTACAGTGGTCTGTAGTACAGGCACTCTGCTGAGTAGGAACAGTAAGTCTCATTTTGATAATTTTTGCATACTTAATTTTTTTATTTATTCCAATGGGGATTTTTAAAATTTTTGTGAACTGTTGTGAACATCCTCCATCTGATCTAACAAGAAGCTGTTTCTCATCTTTGTTTCAAATTTGTCACCTTCTTCTTTCAGTTGATCCAGTAAATAGTCATCTATTAAATTTCTCCATGTCAGTCTTTATTTTAAAGATCTCTGTCATGTTCATCTCTAATTATGTCTTCTATGCCGAAGAATATTATTCTAGAAAATCTTCAGTGGTAATATACACTGGATATACAGACTGTTAGATGGATTTAAAACTGGGTAGTCTATCATTTTTAAAGGGTGATGGTTTATGTCTTGAGGTCTGGTAGCTGATAGTAAATGGAACATCCCTGGAGTTTGTATTGGCCAACATGAGCTTTATGAAGCTCATCAAGAACAACCACATTGATCAAAACAGTCTGGAAAGAGGTTGGCTGAGCTTAGCAGAAAAGAATTGGATAAATTAAAAAAAAAACAAAAAACAAAACAATCCAGTATGCAGTAAGGCCAGATGTTCTCTCAACAAGAGGCTGCTGAAGTCAAGCACAATAATACATCCATCACAACAGGGACCTGGCCAATCTGAGCTCATGGCTGAGATGGTCCTTGTGTAGTCATTCCTAGGATGGAGAGACACACAAAGAAGCAGTTCACACTTACTTGAGTCTCTGAGCTGCAGAAATAACAGAACTAAATTCCTCTGTAATAGCAGATTGTTGCCCTTGTTACACTGTCACAATTTGTGTCTCGGAAAGTTGAGACTTTTCCTCCTTTCTCCTGTGGAGGGTAAGGCAGCACAAGCAGACTGTCTGAAAGCAGACTAAGAACAGCAAGTCGCCTTGACACATCCCTGGAGCCATGGAGGAACCTAAAGCCCAGGACTGAGGTTGCCTCTGGCTCTCCCCATCCTATCCTTCTTCCTGGCTGCAGGTTTCTCTCCTGACATTCCCATGCCCTATCCCCAGTCTGGCAGGTTAAAAATAGCCTATTTTAAAGCAGCTTGTGTATGAATCATAACTATGGTATAGTAGCTGATTTTCCTACCACAATGATCTGTAGTCAGATGTGTACTATATGTAAGTGAATAACTGTCTGAATGCAAGCACTGCTGACAGGTCATTTAGAATCCCACATAAAACAGACTGGGGTGCTGGCAGCTCACCTAAAGAGTCTACAATAAGGTATCTTGAAGCTTGACAATTTCTTTTCTGAAAATTAAGTAACTAGAAAACCAATTTACCACTTGATCACAAACCCCTAAATTCTTAGTTTCTCATGAAATCAACCAAAGCAAGAATTCTGACACATCAATAAACACAGTGTCTGTAGATTTTCCATGATCATACTGACATAGCTTATCACAAAATTTAAATATTAATTGTTAAATTTAATGTAGTCCATTATGCCGTATAACCAACACAGAATAATGGTGACATCAATCATTCAATTTCCACTTCTGGACATATGTAAGTGGTGTATATATAGAGGATCTAAGCAAAAGTCAGCTGCAATACATAAAAACAGGTATGTTTTCATAAAATGAAAAAAAAAGAAAAAAAGAACAGCAAGTGGACAAACACAGAGTTTTATTGAAGTGTAAAAATTATCATTGGAACATGACAAAATTAGATATAAAAATCCTTCTTGTGTCAATGAGAGCACAAGTATTAATTGATATATACAGTCTTATAGGAACACTGAATGAGGAAATTTCCATTGCAAAACTGTGGCCAACATTCTGTTCTTTTTTCAAGACTAAAATGTAAAAAAATTCTAAAGAATAGATGATTACTTAACCCTAATTATCATTATCCTTTATTAAGTGTTATATGTATGTAGTGGTTTGAAAGCAAAACGAGTGAGAGGCTCCAAGTCAGAAATACAATTTAAGAGGAAGAAAGGAAAAAAA
>VXBN01013341.1:116329-168117 GCA_013397395.1 Sinosuthora webbiana
AACAAAACTCTAAGAAGAAAGGTTTCTGAGGATATTCTCAATGGTAAAACCTTTATGTGAAAGCCTACATCAGATCTGTAACTGGCCAAGACCAAGCCCATCAGTGACAGTGGTAGAGCCTCTGGAGCAGCAAATATAAGAAAAGTAAAAGTCACTGTGCAGGAGCAGCCAGAAAAGAGAGGAGTGAGAATATGTAAGAACAACAACTCTGTGTACACCAAGGCCAGTGCCTTGAATGATGTTGTATGACCGACAGAACTACCACTGCAATTCTATGATTTCTGTTAAAGAGTTGCCTACAAACAACCTGTCTCATGGTCACAAAAAAAAATGCCTGAATGACTTATTTAGTATTGATAATGAGTTGGACAAGTGCCTGGGTTAACTTGAAAGAAAAACCTTTGATACTGTAACTTTTCTTATCTTTAACTAAGCTGCACATGTTGCTGGAATGGATATAAACCAAGTAAATGGTAGGTGCCTCTGAGCTTCTAGTCCGGGTCTCATGGTGACTAAAAAATGTGACTTAATCCTGGTGTGGAAAAGGGAGATTCCTGAAATTTAAAACTTAGGATGCATTATGTGTGAAACATACTTAGGGTATAGGCAATTCTTATTACTGGAAAATGAACTTTTCATCAATGTATTGTTTTTATATAATGTATCTCTAATTAGCAGACATGAACAGTTTTCTTGCTATTAGTTTTCTGTAACCAGCAGTGGAAATTTCAAATAGACTTATCTTTATACTGCATAAAAAAAATATCTGAAAATAGATGCAGTTTCTAAATCTGCAGGTTAGGATTTATGATTAAAGTGCTGTGCCTGCAAAGCAATACCCCCACCCCCCCCACCCCCCATTTCTTGGGAGTGCAAATTTAAGAAAGATGATCAAAGATGACTATCATTTTTGCATACTTAAACTTTAACCATTAAAAGAGGACCACAGAATAGAAAAAAGAGACAGAAGTAATCCAGACATATCTAGGAATCCTTTTACCTATCAAAATGAAAAAGAGTCAGCAGGATAAGACAGAACACAGCAAATACACGCTATAGCTAGCTCATAGGAATGCACAGAACCTAAAGAAATAACTGAGAAGCAAATCAAGAATTACCAAGAAGTATTTCTACTCCTTGCAATATCTTCAAAAGTGTTTTCTGTTCAAATGCTAATTGTGAACACTGGTTATTTGTTCATAATACATTTTTGAAGAGAAAATGCCATTAATCCTGCTGGGGCTCAGTTATCACAAGGGACACAGATTTTAAAACTCATTTTGAAAAGTCAGGTCCCCTAGTACATCTCATTTTGTTATTCCTATTTTAAAGATGTGATCTTAAGTCCATCTCATGTTTGCAAAATGATGCACATGAAAACTGTCAAGTGCGGTCAATAGTAGAAGTGGGAACTAAGACTCCAGCAACAAATCTCAATCCTATTTTGTGTGTATTGTCACTGTTATCACCTCATCATTTTACATCACTTTCTTTGGGCCAAAAGAGTTTATTGAAATCTTAATTTATATACTGTTGCTGGTGACTCTTGCTGATTTTTGATTTTTTCTTTTTTGTTCCCCACAACTTAAGAAAAATAGAGAAAATTATTTCCAAAAATATAACTGAGTATGTCTATATAGTTTCTATTTAGACAGTGATGGTGTGATATTAGAAAAGGTTCAAAGGATCCATTTGTAGTGATCATAAAACAAGAGGAGGCTCTGGCTTTTTTCAGAGTTGTACATTAATGGCTCTGTTGTCAATTCAAAGTTGCCACTGAGCTGTAGCTGTTGTAACACTGCACAGAAATACAAGGATACACTAGTTAGTTACACTACGTTTTAAAGCTGACAGATTGCTTTACAAAATATTGACTTTCCAAGACAGTAAGTTTTGACAGCTGCATGATACCTCATACCTTATCAATGTGTCTTAAACATGACCATCCTCATTTAATTTGATTTTTTTTTTAATTTTATGCAATTAAAAATAAACTGATGCTTCTTTCTCACTATCAAATTCAAAATCTAAAAAATAACTGCACTTTATGTTTTAAAATATAAAAATAGCATATATAATAGACATCCCCTAAAAATAAATATCTTAGGACTCTACAGAGTTCAGTAATATTTCCTTATGTTTTTATTGTAAAACAAGTGAAATCAATAAATTTTTTGCATTATTCCACTGGTAGGATGATCATGCCTAGAGTGAAACAATGCAATAAATGCTTTATTGTAAGTAAAGGAGAATGCAAACCTTTGCTTTCCAATATGTAATATTGTCAAAGTAATTTCAAGTATTGTGGCAAAATTCCTTTTCTCTTCACAGTCTCAGTATGAATGAGCTGTTTGACTATGTAAATAGAGTGTCACTTCCTTAAGTCCTATGTAATTATACTGTGTTCTGAAAGACTGGCTTGCTTAAGCTTAAGGAACCCTTATGTGGAAATGTTTCAAGGTGCAGACTAAATACTTAAAACTATCTAAATTGCTTTAATCTAACCCAGGTTACATATTTAGGCATTTAGGGATGTCAAGGTATGTAGATCTCATTAAAAAACCACAAAATAACCTATTTTCCAGAACTATTTGAACAGTCTAAAAAATGAATGACTGCCTCCAATATGAACTACTTGCCTAAATTTGGATGTTTACATATTTTCAGAAACATATCTAAACTTAGGCAAAATTATCTGATGTTGTGGTATACACAGAAAATATCTTGCATCAAAATAATTAAATTCCACTATACTTGTTGTAAGCTGTGAAAATTGTTTCGCAACTTGATTTTTGTTTTTCAATGAAAAAAGTCCAAAACATTAAATTCTGGTTGAAACATTTTCCCAAAAGCAAGGAAGCTTATTTTGCAAGATTCAAGTATATTATTTCTTTTTATTTCCCCCTTTGGAGGAATATTCCTGTCATCAGGCTACAGATAGATACTTTTTCCCCCAGTCTGAATACAGATAATTTAAAAACCTAAGTTTAGAAATGTTTCTATACCAGAAGCCACCTGAACAAGAGCTTCACCTTGTCAACATCAACGCAAACTTCAAGACACTCAGTTCTCTCCTGAAAGTAGGGCTGAACAATATGGTGATGTTATTTTAATGAGGAGTTAGAAAAGCAACTAACAACTCTTTATTTTGTACTCCAGAGTAATAATCTGTGCTAAGGAAGCGAAATAACTAGATTTAGTCATTTTCACTGAGACTACTTCTACTTTGGTGTACTTTTTCTACTTGGAAAGTGAAACATAATAGAATTTTACTGGGGATAAAATGAAAAGAGAGGTTAACCTCTATTTTTTTTTTTTCCTTTATTTAGTGTGGAGTTGTTGTAGTCAGGTATGGACAAATTATAGGTTCAAATAAAACAAATTCACAGGTTACAAGAGATGAAAAAGGGAGCACAGTATTTACATGTTTCCTTCCAGGTGTTTCAGTGCGCTTTGCAAATTCACTGACTAAAACTCATAAATTACATATGCAAGAGAGGTGGAATTCAGCTGCTTGCATTCACAAAAGGGTGCTGTAATTATCAGTCTAGGACATTCACGATTCTTCACTTGAGTGGTCCAAAATTAAGAACACATTTTTTGCCTGTCACTTCTAGAGCTTCATTTTTTTTTAACATTCTGGAACCAACAGGCAGTGAGAAATCAAACACCTTACATACTCCAAACAGACTGCAGCGTATCAAAAACTATACAGATTTAGTTAAGCAAAACAAAACATAAAATACATCTGCATAGAATGTGTGTATTATCATGGACATAATTGAAAACTTTGTCCTGTATTTTACTGTCTTCATTGTCAACGCAATGATTAATGGTAGAAAGAATAAATGACTGTCAGGAGAAAAATAATCACAACTTATATGTATTTCAGTAGTGTCAATATCACAGTCCTCCTCTTCAATAAATTGTTGTTTCTGAGAAATAAGTGGAAATTCTAGGAATAGTAGGAAGAATGCAAACATGAAACTTTTGTATTGAAAACCATTTTCTGCTGAAGTCCATTACATTACCCAGTAGATTCCTTTGGGAAACTGCAAGAACCTAAGAACCTGAATTTTGTTGTTGCTGGGTTTTTTTGTTTGTTTTTGGTTTTTGTTTTAGTTTGTTTTTGTTTTTGTTTTTTTGCTTTCTTAAATTAAATTAAATTAAAATGGCTAAAACAGCTAAAACAGTTGAAGCAAATCTTTTGTAGTAGCTACAGTAGTCCACCTGAACAATAAACTTGTTGGGACTCTTCTATTTTCAGCATCCATTATTATAAATATTTTTCTTACTGGTAGTTAAAACAGATGTTCAAGTGTGAATAAAGTTTGATTAATTTTTCTAAACAGATTATTTATATGTTATGGCAGAAAAGATGGGGAAAGTCTGGGGAAAAAACATCAAAGAGTGGGAAGAAATGTACTGAGTATCTATGTAACAAATGATTGTGTTTTACCATGGTGTTTAAATAAATATTTATTAAACCATCCTGCTAAATCTTACAAGAATTTTTATTATACATTTCTAGCTCAGAAGAATTTTTTTCTGATGCAAAGTCTTATTTTAGAGAAAAGTGGAACATCACATGCTGGATTGATCAACATAATTTGTACACACATAAGCTTTCATCCTGATTTCTGCTATCTAAAAGAATATCTTTCCAAAATTTAAATTTTCCATTACTTTGAAAATGAAAGTGTTCTTTACCACAGAACACTTACTGCTGAGGACCTGAGTTGAGGACCTCTTATTCCTGAACAACAACTTTCAGAATAAGGGGTCCATGAGTCAGCTTTGGCCTTTGGTTTCTCAGTTCCATCATTGTGCCTGATCAAAGTACCTGACTTACACCTCTGTAACAAGAATGATCTGCTCACAGAGAAACAGTCTTTGAAACCACCTTGACTGCTAACTTTAAAGTTAGAAATAGTGTAATCTTCCTGGTGTCTTGAATATTTTTATTTGAAAGCTGGGAAAGTAACAGGACTGTGCAACTGTAGAGCAGATACAGATAAACAAAGTGTGGTTCATTTTGCTAAATTATTTAGACCAGCTAGAGGTGGTTTTGAAGCAAAAACACAATTATTAACTGACTTATGTTTGGCATTCCCTTCAGTCTCTTCACAAATATGGTGTATATTGGTGCTTGAGAGCCCAGTAAATTCTGATCTATTGTAAATCTTGATTCTCAGTAGGCCCATGTCATCCTCAACAAGCTGACAGCTTCTGCCTCACTGTGGGGTTCTCCCTTAATAGGTTGCTGTCTTTTGATCTTACTTCTTTTGACCAGAGCATAAAATCCTCGTTGCCAAGAATTGAAGAGTAGAGTCTTCCAAGCTTTAAATTTTGCTGTTGTTCTTGAATGGATTTTTCTCACCAACAGTTTTTTCCCTTTCTTTTCTGTTAAGCTTCTGTATAATTAATAAAAAAAGACCCCATTGCTATACATTCAGGCAAGGCAACACATCACATATAATTTTGAGATGTGTATTACTTAAGGCATATGAACATATCTATCCTACACAAAAACGTGAAGAATACACTTTATTATCTAATGAAGACCTCTAAACCAGTCTAGCTTGGCAAAGAAATTAAGCATATTCCACAAAGTTATTTTCCCTATTATAAATGGCATTTCAATGAAATGAAATATTCCTTAAAAATGGGATAATAGTCCATAAAAATCGATTTTTTCTTGAATTTTCTTAAAGAAGTTTTAAATTTAGAATTTGTAAAAGCTTTCAATTTAAAATATTTCAATTCTGTAATACCAATCTATGTGCATACAAATATAATCACATTGTAAATAAAATTGTAATAAATATCCCCAATTTATTACCAAATAAAATAACAACTTTCTGTTTTAATTAGAGAAAAGAATTGGAATTTCAATTACAACATTTTCTAAAAAGTGAAGAATTTGATACATGCGTACGTGTCACCTTCATTACTGTCAGTAATCAAATGAGACAAGTAGGAACCAATTTTGCATTCCCTGAAAAACATTTGCACCAAAGTACAGTAAGATGAGACTTACAGTTTGCCCAAATACCTATTTGCAGTAGTTGAAACAGTTTCTGAAACTAACAAGCTTTTTTCTGAAATATGAATAGTATATCTGAGAAACAACTTTTATACATATAATTTCCCCAAACCTAATCTTATTTAAGGGTAGTCATAAGATTGGGTTTGATAAGATTGAATCTGCAGAATACTCCAATACAATGTTACCACCTTTAAAAAATTTCCATAATGACTAAGCATTAAATACAGGCAGTCATAGAGATTCACCTGAACTTTTTGTACAGGAAAATTATCAATTAATCCAAAATCAAATTATTTTATCATAACAGAAATATCTGGATTCAGCTGTTGTTAGGTGAATTTTAATATAATGTGTTCTGGAAGACATACTTAATTTTCATTGTCATTAGTTTATATTTAATCTATTTTTATTTGAAGTGGTATTCTATAACAGCTGCCCCGTGCACGAGGCAGACCCAGGAGGATGGCTGTACTTAGGTGCGTTATTGGCACAGGACTGCATTTATAAATGTGCTGCAGCACCCTGTTCTCAGTTATACTCAGGTTAAGTGCCTTAATGTCAGCTTTACTGTGGATGCAAGATGTCTTCTCTAACACAAAGTTGGAGGGGTGAGAAAAGTTGGTAAGAAATCCAAGATAAGGTAGGCTGATACAAGAGCAGCCTGTCAATATCTTGATAATAACTTGTACAAGAAAAAATACTTTATTCCAGATTAGCATTTCAGATCATTGTGGCTCTGGATGCTAAATTTTGAGCTTAAAACTCACATAAATATTTGTTGCTTTTTTTAGGAACATCTCCATAAATACATTTTAATCTCTTAAGAAGAAGAAGATTTTGGGGGGAAGGGAAGCAGATGGTCCAGGCATAGATCATTTTATCATCCAGCCAAGATCAACCCACCATGGTTCCTTTTGGTGAACAGTGTAGGGCCTGAGGAATTCAAGACAAAGAGAAGTCATGGGCAAAATGTGGACTGAATGCAGCTAGAGAATGAAGAATGGAATGATCATGGAAATTTCAGTTGTCATGCTGTGGTGATGGGACAAGGGGTAAATGAGTGTAAATTTTCTGCTTTCATTTGGTGTTGTGATGATGTTAATTTGATTTTTGTTTCGTTTTGTTGTTTTGGGTATTTTTTATGTTAATAAAGTTTGTGAAATTTGAGGAGATTGTGTGATGAATGTGTATTTTAATGAAAATTCTTAAATATGTGATTCACAGAGGAGAGCGTGGAATTTATTGTGTTTGCATGGCAGGGTTTTGGATGTGGGGTGCTGTAACGGTGGCTTTTCTTAGAAGCTGTCAGAAACTTCCCCTGAGTCCAACAGAGGCAATGCCAACCAGCTCCAGGATGGACCTGTTTCTGGCCAAGGTCAACCCCATCAATGGTCAAGCCCACTGCCTCTGGGATAACATAATTAAGGAGGGGGAAAAATCTCCTGTATAAATGTAACCTGGGAAGAAAAGTGAGAATATGTGAGAAATAGCTCTGCATACACCAAGGTGAGTTAAGAGGGAAGGGGAGAGGGAAGGATCTTCAAGTATCAGAGGTTCCCCTGCAGCCCATGGAATTCTACAGTGGAGCAGATGTCCAGCAGCAGTTTGTGGAGGAGCCCATACTGGTACAGATGGATGCCCAAAATAGGTTGTGACTCCATGGAAGGCCACACTGGAGCAGGCTCCTGGTAGGACCTGTGGCCCTGTGGAGAGAGAAGTCCTTGCTGGAGCAGGTTTAATGACAGGACTTGTGACCCCATGGGGACACACTGGATGAGATTATTCCTGAAGAACTGCACCCCTTGGAAGTGACCCATACTGGATCGAAGTTTGAAATAGAATTTCCAAAATATTCTCCTGATACACAGATCCCAAACTTAAATCCACATATCATCAGCTTGTTAAATATGTATGGATTTTCTGGAAGGACCTTTCTTGTTCCATCCATTCTAGATCATCCTTTGCTTGTCTCTAACAGACTATTCAGGCATAAACTAAAGTGCTGAAACTCTGAAATGCAAAAGCTTAGATGATGAAAATAATGATTACTGCTTTGTTCCTGCAATGAGCTGACAGTTCACTGCAGATTTCTGTGAAACCTGTATTTTTAGAGATATTAAGAAAATTCGGGTGAAGCTCCACATTGGTTCATTGGAAGATTGCTCAGTCAGGAACAAATTAACCAAGTCTATTTTTTAAATTGAAGTGACAGTCAATACATAAAAACAGAATTCTTATGTCCTCAAATATCTATTGTTTTGCTCTATTTCATCAACTCTTAAATCAATTGACCAATATCCATGTTATAAAAGGTCTCACTTGGAGAGTTTTCTTTTCCTGTTGACAGTAATCATAAAACAAATTGTGTTTTAATATAAACTGGAAAGTTATAAATTTAGAGATACTTTTCTTTCGTAGACTCAAGAGAACTTCCAATACTTCTTTTCATACAGAGAACAAACCAATATGCATATGTACAGGATATAAAAACAAGTTTTGGGGGCATAAAAGATTGCTCAGAGTACACGCCCACTCCCATGTGCATCATCATGATACTTGTACCAGAAAGATACCCCAATACACACCAGAAATTTTGATTGCTTGCATCTTGCTGTGTTGCACCTTTGACAGATGTCAGAGTCTAAAGTCCTTCCTGAGAACAGAGACTCCCAGCCAAAAAATTTCCTTTCACCTTCCTGACAGTTTTCTTAGCTTTGATTACTGTCTCTGTGTCTGTGTATTAAGCTCCACGTTTACTCTTATCCTAAACAGTCTCAAAATTACTTCATAAAAACACCTGGACTTTATATTTTCACAGAAAAAAATTAGTTCAATCAATCCTTCCTATAAAATGCAGGTAAGAGCTCCGTAATTAACATTTTTACTTTGTGATCAGTCCAAGAGCTCATGTAGGAATAAAATGGAAGGAGACATAAATACATCTGTGCTTTTTTAGCCTCTCTGGGTCTAGCTTTAAAGAGGTATGATTTTCTTCCTTTTTTCTCCCTCTTGTGAAAGTTTCCTACTGCCCATCCTGCTCTGCTTTAAATAGTATTTTAAAAAAGAAAACCCACCAAAACCCCAGTGTAATCCTTGTCTTCTACTGATCCATACTTTTAGCAATACTATTGCTGCTAACACCATATATCCACTGTTTTGAAATAGAAACGTCACGTCTTAACTGCAATATTGTTAATTCTTTTAACTGTGGACATTAACTGATGGAAAATAATCTGATGTGAAATAAATTTAACGACTTGCCTTGCTGAATAGGTAGAAATTAATTAGGAACTTTAAAGAAGTAATATATTTTAAATTGTCTGGATGATGGTTTTTTTTGGTTACTTTTGCTGAAATGCACGTCTAGTCATGCAATTACTTGAGAACCTGGAGTGAACTGAAGACAAGTGTTCAGAATTGATATATCTCTTGCAAATTCTGCTCCTGGGCAGAACAAATTCACTGGAGATGAGAAACCCCAGAGTTGATCATTGAGGCCAATTAAATGAATTACTGTAGAAGAGCAGAAGAAAATTCATGAGTGACATCTAATCTATTCTAATTTAATTGAACAAAAACTTAATGTGGGTAGTTTCAATGTCTGCAGTGTATTGTGCAAGGTATCACTCTTTTAGAAAAACATTTTCTGAGACCTGCAGTCAGTTTAGTGTTTTGTTAGAGATGTATAATATATTGTTCTCCATTAGAAATGTTGTTAGAGAAGCCCTGTGGAGATTAATGTCATTGTGTCATCTTTGTATTTTGTACAGGGAGACGAAGGCTCCCTCTGACCTGCGGGCACAAACTGTAATTTTTATGAGGAGTGTTCTTTCCCACAGATAAACCTGTTAGCTTTTGTCAGTTTGAGAGGCTGTGTCACAGACAGGGAGAAAATTTGTTTATATTTTAATTCCTTCCACAGAAATATCTTGCGGCAAGCCAGACCTTGAAAAAAAAAAAAAGGGCAAAAATGAAAGATGGAGATGCAGAATGGACAGAATGAATGTCTATACAGATCTTCTACCTTGTTATAAGCCAAAGTGTGGTTTGGTTTGTATGTATCTGCTTTGTTGAAAGAGACATAAGGTACTACTTATGCTGACATGCCAGTTGCTTGACCTAGATAGCAAGTAAGAGCAGGAGAAGAACATTTTTGTCAAACGATTCTTTACTTTTGCCTTCATTATTGGAAATGGCTAAGTAGTCTTTCACTTTTTCGACTATCTGTCTCACAGTACCTTAAGAAAAGACAGTATGTGTTATTTGTGGAGGAAGGGAAATATAAGGCAGCTAGTATCAACTCAATAAGGTTCTGCTGTCTCTTGTTCAGTATAATATAATATTTTCTTCTTTTTTCAATCTGCCCCTTTTATATTATGATTTAAACATATCATAATACTGAGTGACAAAAAAAATCTGTAATTAATGCGTCTTGTGTGAATGTTACTCCTGAGTGCTCAGTCATTTTTCCTTTATGAATGTTTACAAACCACTTAAGAGATCTGCCTAAATATTTTTTTAAAAGTTCAGAGAATCATAGAATGGTTTGGGTTAGTAAGGACCTTAGAGGTCATTGAGTATCAACCCTTCTTCCATGAGCAGAGACACTTCCCACTAGACCAGGTTGCTCTGGGCCCCATCCACCCTGGCCTTGAACACTTCCATGGATGGGGCATCCACAGCTTCTCTGGGCAACTATAGTAAACCTGTACAGCAAGGAGTTCATGTATTACTGTTGGGGGTTGGGTTTGTTCCTTCTTTTTTCTCTAAAGAATTTTTTTCCCCATAAGTTACCAAGGAGACCAAGTATTGGATACTTAAGGATACTTAACCGAAACAAAGGACAAGCTTGGGGGGCGGGGCGGAGAGAGAGAGAGATAAGGCAGGAAAAAAGGACAGAATTTTAGGAGTTGGGAGTGGTTCTTTTTTCGGCGTTCAGGAAGAGAGAACTCTCTGGCTGGCGTTTTTTTTTCGCTGTGGCAAAAGGGATTCAGTCCTGGGATATCTACTACCACCGGTTTGGCCTGAGTCCTGCGCCTTCTCAGCCCTGCGGGAGCCAGGCCAGCCCTGTCTCGCCTTTGCGCTGCTTCCCTTGCTACAGTGTGACCCTGCACCCCCCTGCCTGCTGGGACATTCTGCCTCTGCCTGCCTGGACACCCCTGCTATCTCAGCTACCAGCCCGGGACTTTCCATCGTTCCAGCTTGGTGCTCAGAGGACCCTGCAAAGGCACCGAAACTGAACTGCCCTGGGTTTTGTGAAGCAAAACCCCTCAAGGTTCTTGGTACTGTTGTCTTTTGTTATTAATGCTGTAGTTGTTTGTTTGTTTTTTTTTTTTTTGTCTGTTTGCTTTGTAATACATACTAGTAAAGAACTGCTATTTCCTATTCCCAAAATCTTTCCCTAAGAGCCTCTGATTGTAAATTTATAATTGAAAAAAAAGGGGGAGGGGGCGTGGCTTACACTCCCCATTCCAAAGCAAACTCCAGCTTTTATCTGGCAGATACCTGTCTTCCCAAACCAAGACAATTACTCTGCCTCAAACAATGAGGGCCATTCCAGTGGGTAAGTTTGAACAGGATGTGGCCGGAAAGGGGAGATGAAGCAACATATTTCTGAGGCAAACTTCCCTGTTCTGGTCAATGGAGACTGCATAACACAGAACAAAGTGCATAACACAGAACAAAGGGCAGGAATCGGATCAAGGAGGGGTCAAGACCCATAGAGGGAGAAAAAGACCAACAAGAGACCCTCAATTGCCCCCAACTACTTTCCAGAAAGATCCAGAAGAACAGACTGCACATACAAACTCGTTTACACAAACAGTGAGGAATCTAAGCCCGGGGTGGGTAAACATACCTATAAAAAGGTACCCCCACAAAGCCCAGGTGGTCTGGACCCAGGACTGTTTGGTGATCTTCTCTCCTCTTCTCTCTCCCTTTCAATTTCTCATTCTTCCCTCTTTCACAATTTTTCTTATTATTAGAAAGTAGGGGCAATAAATATATTAATTTCCATGAGAAGTATGTTGTTTTCTAATAAAACTTTTTGAGCCTTTTCTTTTTTCTTGGGCCATTTTGGCTTTTGCTGTTCTTTTTCAACCATTTTCAGCTTTAATGTAACACAGTTGTTCCAAGATTACATACTGTACATAGCATTCTTGTGTGTTTTGTGGATAAATATTTTCCTGCTTACTCTTCTTTTGAAATGCAGTGTAGCTAAAATAATCCTTATAAGAAGGGACTTCCCTTATAGGAAGTCCTTATAGGAAGGTTGTATGGGATTTCTGCGGGTTTTAGGATTTTGTTTCTGGGCAAAATAGCCATCTTAAATAAAAGATGGATAGTTCATATGTTACCTCAACATGTATAAAATACCTTTTTTTAATATAAAAAAACCCCGTGTTTTTGCTCTTGTTACTAATGCCTATACAGTGAAGAAAAAAAAAAATCATAAAAGGCTTTTACCCTTATATAGATTGATTGAATTTTTTAAGACATTTTCCTAAAAGGATCAGTGTATTTGTGCTAACATAAAACTGAGTGAATAGATACTGGCTGTATTTACATAAATTCTAAATCAAGTCTAATTGTTCCATTGGGAAAAAAAATACAAAAAGAAAAACTGTATACATCAAAAAGAAATTAAAATATCTGAAAATAAAAATGGGATATATAGTGTAAAATAGTTATTTTCATCAATTGACATTTTGGTTCACTGGGCTTTTTAAATTAAGTATATGGACTTACTCAGGCTATTGGAATAGACTTTTATTATTTAACTGTATGTACATTAGAAGATGCATGATTAGTGAGGAAGTCCATATCATTGATTAGATTGTCCATCCTGTGATTCAGCTAATCCAGGTTCAGATTTTTTTGCTGTGTGATGGGTTTTAAAAGCAATGGCTCTCTAAAAATACAGATAGAAGATGAATAGAATTTCAAAAGCACCAGAGCATTTAAGTACTGTTGAAATCAATAAATAGTAGTAGTGAGATCCAAAAATGCACTTAGGTATCTGAAGTACAAGATAGGCATCTGAGACCCAGAGGGTTATTCAACGCATTTAGGTACTAAGAGTCAGCAGGTATTTTAAGTTTGCACTTGTCTTGATGCAGTGAAGGCCCAGGGGATACTGCTACTACTTTGGCAGAGGAGTGCATTGAGGGGTGCTCTCATTTCCCATTGAAAAGATTAGGCTGCTTTTCAGTTGGGGTAAGTGTCTTACAGGGAGAAAGAGGACAACAAGCATATATGCAATTTAATATTTTGGCTATTTTGTCAGAAGAGTCAAAACATGGCTTCTCAGTTTGAAATAATTCCTGCTTTTATCCAAGGTTCCATACAAAGTCTGGATTAGTGTACAGATCACAGTGCTGCCTTGCATGCTCTGGCACAGTAATATAGTAGCTAGAATATGTTCCTGCAGACTAACAAGGCCCAACTGAAAAGGAAGGCCAGATTTGCTGACTCATGTGACCATAGAAAAAGTGAATATAAGTGCTCTCCTCCTTTCCTGTTTCCAGTCTTCTTCTAACTAACTTACTAACTAACTAACTAACTAACTCAAATATTAGTTCAGTTTCCTCTAACCAAAAAGGCACTTCAAGCTTATGCACTCTCAGTTTATTGTACTTGCCTTAGCCTCTGCTAACTTTCCAAACCTTGCCAGGCTAGACATTTTGCTCTTATAGACCACTTCATCCTATTTTACATTTTTTGCATACCTAAATAGTTCTAAGAGATTGGTTTTTTTCTGCATGTGATTTTTCTATTTGTTCAATATATCAATATTTCCTAGCCTTTTCTGGGTATTTTGAGGATTGTAACATTAATGATTGCAAGGGGATTGCATTTTTCTGTAACAAGAAAAATATAAATACCACATATACAATTCCCAGTATCACATTTCAAGAGAAGACAAGCTCATTCCTGATAATTGCAGCACTGTGATAATCTGAGTCCTCACAACTACAATTACTGAACTGAGAAGTATTTTATCATTTTGTCATGAAACTTTCTGGACCATGTCTGTGTTTGAGCTCACTATGTCCTTTCATGAATTATGGGCAGATACATAGTTGTTGGACTAGAGATAGTACTTTTTCAAAGTGTAGTCAAGGTCAAAAATGAGCAGATTGAAACAAAAGCATATTTCTAACAAATATCTCCTTCTGAATAAAGCAAATAAAGCAAATAATAAGGCAAAACTTCAGCCTTTAAAAGGACAGAAAAAAATCAGTCACATTAAAATTGTCCTCCATATTTATAAGAAAGGACTATATAAAATCAAAATATGAACTATTTAAATTTGGAGAGATAAATTCTACACTAATGCTAAAAACCAGGAAAGAATTAAAGCTTGCTGATATCTTTAGGCCGTTCTACACTGTTTTTACTCCTCCTTTTTTCTCTAAAAATCAGCTATTGGCCACTGTTAAATAGTACATTCAGTGTACTATGAATTTTTACATTAACTTAATACTGAAAGAGTAGTTTTATAATATCAAAACATGTATTTTTAGGCTTAAGATCAGACTGGGTCTTAGCTCCAAAAAGGTCTGTTTTCCCTAGAACTTTTGATGGTTTATGTAATATGCCAGTAGTGGTATGTAGAACTGGATGGACCTTCAGATACCAACTTCTGGTGTCTCTATCTCGCTAAATCACATTCAGGCAGTTAATTTTAAGCTTTTTGGTTAAGAAGTCCGTATTACTTTGAAGTATTTCTTGATTTTCATCTTTTAGAAGGACCTACATTTTTTGGTTAAAAAATGTCTTTTGGTTTCTTAACCAGAAAACGTACTCCCTTCTAAAAGATGTAAATCAAGAGATACTTCAAAGGGATACAGACTGCTAGACTGTAGTTTCAGAGCACTAAGGAAAATAAACGAGTAGACATGTCTAGATGTGACATGGTTTAGTGGGGTCTCGGTAGGGCTAGGTTGGCAGCTGGACCTGATGATTTTAATCTACTTTTCCAAATGAAATAATTCTATGATTCTCTGATTTTATGCTGTAAGTTGCTAACCCTCCTTGAATCAAGTCAGTAAAAGACTAGTTTATGGTCCCTCTATTTTTACAAGACCAAGAGAACAAAATACATTAGGCTAAAGTTCTCTGAGCAAACCATGATTTAATTTGTTGAAAAAAATTAAATTCTAAATATAATATTTTAATGTTCATAAAAGGGGAAAGAAAAATAGATTTGCTACAAAAATAATAATAAATAAAAAAAACTTAATTCATTTTTTCGAGTTTACATTTTAAGGGGAATGCAGATAGTTTAAAACATCTTAGTTTAAAGCAGCGCTTTCCATTGTAAAATGTATGTGTGTATGTGTGTGCATTTAAAAAAAAATCTTGTTTGGTTTCTTTGAAATTCTTGGCATTATGATTATAGATGTTTATTTTAGGATTTATTTGAGGATTAAATGGTAAAAGTTAAGCAGACAAAACCCCTCTGACATCTGTTTTATCTGAGGTGGGGAAAAAAAACAAAAACATAAAGCAACCTAAATAACAATGATTATTATGTGAAATGTGTTTAAAAGATCTATATTTATTGTAGAAATATCTACATTT
This sequence comes from Sinosuthora webbiana, assembly GCA_013397395.1. Classification (NCBI taxonomy): domain Eukaryota; kingdom Metazoa; phylum Chordata; class Aves; order Passeriformes; family Sylviidae; genus Sinosuthora; species Sinosuthora webbiana. The sequence continues at coordinate 131,964 of VXBN01013341.1, forward strand.
CCTAGCAAACACTCAGTTCTCAAACATAAATGTAGAGTTACCCAGACAAGAGCACATGAATAAGCAAATCTGAATGACCAATATCACAAATATTTGTTTAAAAACTCTGGAGAAAAATGGAAGAGTCCCACATTTGCTTAGCAAAAGGTCATTATTCTGTATTACGTATAAATCAGTATTTGTGTGAAAGAAATCATATTAACCACGAATAAATTTAAACTTACTCTATCTCACAGGGTAAGAATAGACTTGAATAGAAAATGTTTTCCGCTGTTTTGCAAAAGTGTTAGGACCACATATTATAAAGAAATTTCCTTTCCCTCTCATTAAAAGATTTTATTTTATTGCAATTATTAAACTGTTCTTATCTTGACCTGTAAGTTTTCTCACTTTTACCTGTGCATTTCACTTCCCTTGTCCTGCCGGGTTTTGGGAGTAAGTGAGCAGCTGTATGGGTCTTCACAGGCCCATATGGGATTAAACCACAACACAATGAAACCGAACATGATGCACCTGATTGATTTCATCACATAAACTCTCCTTCTCCCCATGCCCCCCAAAAAAACCCCTAAACAAGATGAAGGAAAAAAAAGAAATAGGAAAAATGCACATGCATGAGATCTTATTTTTAGTGAGCATTACTTAAAGAACATCATTATAAATTCCTGAATAACGTAGGGAAATTTTGTGGATAATATTGCAAAAGTCTGCTAAGCAATATAGAGAACAATGAACTAATTAGACATTGATAGAATCTTTTGGATAGTGCTCAACATACCACTCTTAAAGAGCACCAGCATTATCAGTAACTACACTGTAGTTTATTACAGAATTTTCCATTACCCTTACTAGGTGGTTGTTACCAGAAGTATTTGATCCCTACTGAAGCAGCTTCCAAGCAAACAAAAAAACACCCCAAAAGCACTGCGCCAGTTTTTTTTTTTTGTTTGTTTGTCTGTCTGTTTGTTTGTTTTTTGGGGTTTGTTTTGTTTTTTTACAAAGTTTTAATTTTTCTTATATGAAACCACTAGGGTTTCCACAAAACAATGAAAATCTCATTATGCAAGTCTTACTGAACTTCTAGACTTATCATTTTCAGCTGTTTTTACACCCCCAAAAATACAATGATCTCAATTTTTTTATTCTATGTGTTTGGTATATTTACAGAATGTCCTGTTTTTTGCAAACAGCTCATGGGATTACTGAAGAAAGGAAGAATTCACCTCTTCTAAAAGAGTTAAACCAAGTCCTGAGTACCCGCAGGCAGATTATATGAGTGGTTGCTTATCCTGAGCTTGCTTTTCCCAGTGCCTCCTCTGCTGGCCCGGCACGAGTTTCCTGTGCACCCATGGCTGTTAGCCAATAGCCTCCTTTGCTTACAGTGCATGTCCTTATAACCTAATTTTTCCATATGTTTGCTTTGATCTCTTTTCTTAATTTATTTGTTTTGGTAGTGCTTGTGTTAACCACAATGACTGTGAGGAGGAAATTCAGGAAGACTAAGACTGATTTTGGCAACAGATTAAAATAGGTGCTATGAATATCCTCTCTGTTACTATTATAACCACAAGCATATGAAAGGAAAAGAGAACCTTGTACTATATATAAGATTTTCAACTTGCCCTCTAACATGGGTACTGTTCTGAATAATAGAACACAAGACTACAATAAGAAAAATTAACACCTAGCTTATTCTGTCAATGAAAATTTGGCCAGGGGAAAGTAAACATTCCTGATGATAGATATCATGATAGTTTAACAGTACTCCTGAACCGGCAAATTAACAGGATGAACCTTTTCCATTTAGTCTGACAGCAGAACATTAATTATATATTACACTGTATTAGTGGTTTGTTCTTGATAACCCAGTGATATGAGATTAGCATTTATAGTTTAACAATTATTAGAAGGTTGAAAACTGTTTTATTTCAGTGACCATAGAATGGTCGACATTTATTTACAGCTGACTTAAGGAAGAAGTAAATAGGAACCTGTGTATTCTTTTTGTTTGTTTGTTTGTTTGTTTTTGTTGGTTTTTTTTGTTTTTTTTTTTTTTTTGGGGGGGGGGGGGGTTTTTTTTTGGTTTTTTTTTTTTTTTTTTTTTTTTTTTTGGGTTTTTTTTTTTTTTTTTTTTTTTGGCGGGGGGAGTGTTTTTTTTTGGTTTTTTTTTTGTTTTTTTCTTTAAAGTTAGGTGGAAATGTGTTAGGGTTTTTTTTCTTAATAAAGAAATTAACTTACCCAGAATTATTTTTAGTGTAATTTAGCTTTTTTTTTTTTTTTTTTTNNNNTTTTTTTTTTTTTTTTTTTAATTAAGGATTTCATTTTAAAGGATTGCTCACATGAAAAAAAGCAGAGTCATTGTCATATATGGTATTCTGTGTTTTCAGGGAGAAATAGAACTTTCAAAAGTAGACAAATGCATAGATTTTATGAACCATTTAACTTTAACCATTACATACACCATGTATACTGTTGCTGACATCCTGAATGCCGTGCTAGCAAATCAGAGCAGTGAGAAATTTAAAATTAGTTAATATAATAACCTGAAACAATTTAGTACTATGACTATATTGACTATAACAAGATCAGATGGGTTTTGGTTTTGTTCTTTCTACTTTTTTTTTTACCTGGAGATAGAGGCCCTCAGAATGGGTTTTTGAAAAAATTTGCTTTATTTTGGTCTGTCATATTTTCTCTGGCAAAAGAAGACATTATTTCTTGTTAACAAAATAAAATAACTTATTTATTTGTGGCATCTTCAGAAACCTGAAAAAGTAACTCAGAAAATCCAGGGAAGGCAATTCTACATAATATTATATCATTTGGAACTGAAAACATAATTTTGGCATTCAGGTGGCTAAAACAAGACTTTTCATGAATCTCTGTGTTGTGTTGAAAGAGATGTTTGTTCCTAATAAATATTTCACTAAAAGCAGATGGGAAGAAAGACAGAGAAATTACTGCCTTGTGAAACGTTGGCTGTTGGAAGGAGCTCTCATACAAATCCCTGAAGTACAAAGTACAAAGGTAATCCATCTTTTTTCCCGTTTTTCAATTTTATTCAAATGTGTCTATAATTATAGCTGTCACAAACAAAATTGCCATGGAGAAGAGGATGTAATAAAATGAAAAAAAAAGGGTCACTGTAAAACTTAAATTGAAGAAATGCTGCTTCTGCGAAGTGACATTTTCCAGAACACAATTAAGTTTAAAAGAAAAACAAAAAAAAGAAATTAGTGGACGCACAAATTTAGTGGGGAAATATTAGAAATCAAATTTAAATAATGCATAATATTTTCAGTATTCATTACTTTAGGAAGAAAATCTATTTTAACAAAACAGTTTTAGTTAAACTGCCTCATGGTAAACAGTCCCTGAGACCCAAAAGAAAGAGTTATCTGACTGAACATTGGAAGAGAATAAATAATATGTCATACACATATCAAGGCCAGGGATGTCTTTTCAAGGAGGCAGCAGTTTTTGCATTTTAGTCAATATCTAATTTCCTCCAGACTAATCAGATTGATTTTTGGGAAGAAATTATTGCAAAAGGTCCACTTTTGTAGGTTTACAGATGGAAAGGGGTATTCATGCAGTTTTGCAAATAAATGGGAATAATTTCATTGAATGTTATCATCTGTCTTCTTTACACGAAAGGAAAAAAAAGAAGGGTTGCACTAAGAAAATCTTCTAGTGAAACAAATCTGGAAGGTTTTATACAGAAAGAAATGTAAACCAAGAAGACTGAGATTATCTCAAAGACTTGAATAGAAACAAAATTAGGTATATTAGTACAAAATGAAGTGCTAAGTAGTCATGGAGAATTCTGAAGCATTACAGTCTCAAATATGCTGAAACCATGAATCACGCTGGTGAAAGAGTCTAATGGAACTGACTTAAAAAAATTAAATTATACATTTAAGATTAATTTCCCTTGCTATTTACTAAGAAAATACTTAAAAGGGAAGGAAAAAAGACTGTCATTATATGCAAGATTATAGAGTTTCTAAGAGTGTAAAAACAAAACAAAACAGAAGAGCCAAAATAAAACAAAACAATGAATCTGGAACTTGTTGTAGATGAAAATTAATGTTAAAGCAGGAAGTTACAGAACTTTGGTGAAAGTTTTAGATTCTCATTTAGTTTTTTATTATAAAATACAACCCCTTTTTCTGTTGCTTTTTGCAACGATTACAGTACTTGTTTTGATAGGAGTTATTTTTCTCTCATGTTGTTTTGTGGGGAATACAAGTTTTGAACACTTTTTTTCCCTTGATCATGACGATTTGAACTGCCTTATACCTTTGTGGGATCTGGCCAAAGACAAAAGATGAAACTCAGTTATGAGGTGTGTTTTCTTTTCTTTTGTTTCAGGGATGGTAAAGTTCTTCTTTTCTTATTTTGCTTACTTTGATTTTTGGTTTGTTTCCCCTGCTGTATATCCAGAGCAACTGCCATTTAAATCCCAAAGAACATTGAAATAGAAAAATATGAGGCACTCAAACTTACTGATGATCTGTTAAAAACTCTTGCAAGAGGCTGCTGCACGAATTCATGGCATTATATCCCACAAAAAGCCCTAGAATCTCCCAAAAGTTAATCAAGGGTTTTCCTTTTCGTCCAGACATTAATTTAGCCTGTTTATACTCCAGCTGAATGTCTAACTGTGTGCAGATATGCTTTGTTGTGCTTCCAAAATTCACTGATCACACAGTAGCATTAGATTGTCCAGACAGTCCACAACTATGGTTAGAGGTTATTTGTAAAATCATGAGATAGAAAAGAGATGGATACTGCTTTCCTGACCTTTGTGGTTTGGTTTGAGAGGCGTTTTTTTTCAACTCTTATATTTTCTTATTGCTATCAAGGCACAGTCATCTGAATCTAAGAGTAAGGGTGTACTTACAATACTTTCTATGCATCAAACCAATGCATACATATACCAAATCACAGAATCATCAGGGTTGTAAGAGACCTTCAAGGTCATCATCAACCCAACACCACCATAAACACTCTTAAATAATATCACCAAGTGCTATAATCTGATACCTCTTGAATACTTACAGAGGTGGTAAATTCACTCCACCAGCTCCCTGGCAACTTATTCCAATGCCTAACCATTCTTTGTGTGAATTTCTTTTCTAATATCTAATCTGAACCTCACCTGGTACAAGTTTAGGCCTTTTCCTCTTGTTCTGTCACTTGAGACACATCAAAAGAGACTGCCCCCCCGGCTGCAACCTCTTTTCAGGTGGTCGTAGAGAACAGTGAGGTCCTCCCTGAGCATAGTCTTCTGATTAAGTAACCCCAGCTTCTGCAGATGCTCCTCATAAGACCTATGCTCCAGACCCCTCACCTCATTCTTAACAATGTCCTTTTTGAAGTGAGAGGCCCAGAATTGGACACAACACTTGAGCTGAGGTCTCCACAGAGACACAGGCCAGAATGCCACTGGCATTCTTGGCCACCTGGGCACCCTGCTGGCTCACATCCAGCTGGCTGTCAAACAGCACCCCATGACCCTTTCTGCTGAGCAGTGTTGCAATGCGGCCAGTGGTGACTCACATCAACCTCCCAAAAGCATCTCCGGGAGGAAGGCGTCCAGGCAGACACACAGCAATCACTCACACACACGTCCACCACAAGTAACTTGCTGACAACAGAGGGCAGGGTCTTTTGTGTAGAATTCCTGTGGAGTTTATTGCATCCACACACTGAAGGAGCCCAGAGGCGAAGACAATCACAGATTGAGGGTCCAAGCTTATTAGGGGCACCAAGGGGTGGAGCCAATGGTAGCAACCAATTACCAAGAGGTGTGGGTGGGAAAAAGGAGTACACTGACCAGTAGGGAGACACAAGCGCAAACAGACAGGGGTGCAAGCCAATGGGGTTACAAAGAACAGGGAAACTGCTAGAAACCTGACCATATAAGGTCAACCAGAGTGTAACGGCCAATGGGCCAACACAGGGGTGTGGCATTAGGGTTGACTGACAACCTGTCAATTAAACAGGGCGTCCATAGGAGAGGTTAAAGTCTAGGGGACATTCTTCCAAGGCATAGCCCCAGGAAGTCCCCTAGCAGGCCCACAGGCCTCCACAGACCATCTCTCAAACCACTCTTGCTTGAGCCCATAGAGATATATAGCACTGTTGTGACACCAGTGCAGGACTTGTTGAAACTCACACAGTTCTCCTCAGCCCAGCCATTCAGCCTGTCCAGATCCCTCTGCAGAGCCTTCCTACCTTCCATTAGAACAGCTGTCCCACCCACCTTGGTGTCTGTGAATTTACTGAGGATACACCTCATCCTCTCATCCAAATTGTCGATAATGATTTTGAACAGAACAGTACCGAGCCCTGGGGAACACCACCAGCTGGGTTTGACTGCATTCACCACCACTCTCTGGAGCTGGCCGTCAAGCCAGTGTTTTTATCCAGCAAAGAATACACCTGTCCAAGCCATGAACAGCCAGTTTATCAATTCCATCAGTTTCCAAATCCTTTATGTTTTCTGCAGTACTGCTTTTTCAAAGAGAAAAATTTGAAGGGAGATTGTTTCACATTTATCTGCAACTCCTTGAGCATGGATACAAAGGACATGAAACAAAGGACTCTCAGTTTGAAAGCAGTGCATTTGTAGTGTTTACTCATCTCCAATAGGAGACAGGGTATTCCCACAAAGTTCAATTGTTAAATTTTGTTCAATTTTGTTTTGTTTCAATTTGGGACTCCGTAGAGTTTTTCCAAAGAAAATCAAATAACCATATTTATTTTGTGTTGATGCAACTTTTGTTTCACTTATAAAATAAGCGATTTGTCTTAGAATAAGCAAGGATTCATTGGTAGACATATGTTTCTGTAAAGCAGCATTTACATGATTTCTATACTTATTAGAGCATTACAACTCTCTCAACAAATAGACAAATTTGCAATTGCCTTTTATCGTACTTCCTTCTGCTCTCATTAAATATTTTTTTAAAAAATCAGTCTTTTGATTACTATGTAAAATTTCAGTTTATAGCAATAATGAAGAGTCAGTAGCAAGTTGCCAGAAAGAGTACTTATTTTTCATTAAAATATCCTTACAAAATAAAATATTTCTTCTCTCCAAAATAGTTCTATATGTTTTTTAAGACATCTCTACTTCTTTTGTATTGAATTGGTAAAGAAAATGGTAAACTACTGAATTGATAAATGATGGTGAAGCCCACTGTTGACAATAATTACTATAGCATTATATATGTGACCTTTCAAAGCTTTTGTTACCTTCCACTCAGTGTTGTTTTCTAAATAAATTGCATTTTGGCCTACAGATGATTTCTTACACAGCTAATTTCATATGAACAAAAGTGGTTTCTTTGAGCTCTGATGGTAAAATTATGAAAGAGATATTTGAATTTCATTTATTTGTTCAATATTTCTGAGCTATTTTATACACAGAAAGATTTTTTTTTTTTGGCATACACAGACTAATTCTCATACACTCACATCTTAATGTAATTATATTGAATGAATTTTTGCAATAATTATCTTCTTAAGAACATTCCTAACACAATATATTTTTTGAAATAATTTTCTAAAATTGAAACCAAAAAGACATCCATAATGGTCTAGTTCACAAATTGCTGTGTTAAGAGTTTCCATTTACGCAAATTGCCTAAGTGCACATAATTTTATATCTAATTGTCACTCTTAGAACACTGAACTGCTTTGGTACCAACTATATATAAGTTCAACATGTTCACCTACTTCACAGCTTTGTTTGCTCTATTTAGTAGTTTGCAGTATGTAAGAGCTGGCAGTATCAAACAGTGATGAAGCGCCATGAGAGCAACAGCCACTCAACATTTTACTACAGTGAGTTTCCCAAGCAAAGGAGAGAAAAACAGGTAAGCTTATGTAGAAATTAATATTGTAGCCATGACTCACAGGTTGCTCACTGATCTAGAATAAATGGAGTCCATGAGAGCTCTTTTGGTTGAAAGACCAGGACTACAGTTTTTTAAGACTGAGTTACCTCAAAATATCAACCATAAAATTAATAAATATTTGAATATTACAACTTGAACTAATTTAAGACTTGCTGGTTTATTTTTGGTTTGATTTGGACTTTTAGGTCATTTTAGTCACTAAAAGACTATTAAGCAGTAATCAGAAGCATTTATGAAGTGTGTCAATTCTTCCATATCATCTGAAACTTTTTGTTTCACCTGAAATGAAAGTGAAGTAAAAAACATAAAGATTTCCAAATGTTTAAATAAACAGATATTTTCATACACTTAAAAGAGCAATTAAAAAAAAAAAAACAACAACTAAGTGTTGGATTGGTACTATGAATTGTAAAGTTTAATTATTTTTTTGTCTTATCAGCACAAAAAATTGTAAAAGTAGATAGATCATCCCAAAGTGCCAGGCAACCTCTACTCAGAGTCCAGAACAGCCTATTGACTGAGTAACACAGGGAGGGATGAAAACTTATAGTTCAAAGTTAAGCTGGTCTAGGAAGCCAATGAGACTGTCTTACAGGAGGTGAAACTACTGCAGTCAGTGCCATCAGGCATCTGAGAGAAGCCAGGACACTGACAAGTGGACATAAGTTTGGCATCTTTTCACCAGACTAGTTCAAGTTAAAATCCTAGGAAGGTTAGGAGGGTTTTTTGTGGTTTATTCTTAAAGGGCAAGTGTTTAGACTCCTCAGCCAGTATCAATTATTTCTCCCCCAAAGGATTCACAGCCATATGTTTTGTTTGTTGAGTGAGATGTGGTACAATTGCAATGTTGTACGTTTTGTGAGTTTCTAATTTTATAGTGTTCAAATTATTATGTTTTGCATGGCATATTTGAAAATGCATTAAGCATAGAATTAGAATGCAGATACTTTTTCCCCACAAGCACATATAAACACACTCCAGTTGCTAAGAGATAGAACTGAGGGCTTTTTGTTTGCTTGTTTGTTTGGGGGTTTTTATGCCCTGTTTTAATGAAATGGCTTTTGGCTAAAAGCACCTTTGAATTAAATTCTTCCTTTTGCAGACATATTATGTTGTTCTTTATTTCCTTTTCTTCTGTTAATGGACTTCATAAAGGAATTTTCCATTTGTATTGAAAGAAAATCCTTTGCACGTTGCAAAGTAAATAGTTTTTCTTTTATAAAAAAATTATCAGAGAAATAAAAGGTTTTACCTGATTACCTTCCTTTCAGCATTTCTGTTCATCAGTTAAAACACACTACCAGTTACTGAGAAAATCTTTTCAATTACATATGGCCCTTGAAAGAATAATATGCACAGTCAGTATGGTATACAAAATATGACTGCTCTTGGAACAAGAAAGGATGCATTTTAAAAAAGTTTTATTTAGAGGAATTTGGAAATACTGTAATGATGGTAAGACTACAGTGATTTTCTGAAACCATACCTTAATCTACTCCCAGGTAATTATAATATTTCCCAAGAAACGTTGCAAGAGTGTAAGAGAAAGATTAAAACTATACTGCAAGCTTATTACTGTCTTTACTTAATGGATTAATTTATTTCTAAAACCTTGCTATTTAGAAACATTCTGAAAAGTAGTATCTGTGCTATATTTTAGGGAAAGTACTGTGACTTGCTAGAGGTAGACACACACTTTATGGACCCTTTCACAAACACTCTGACTATTTTCAGGGAAAAAGAATGATGCAAAAATGTAATTCTACTTCCTTCGATGTCTAATAATAGGATTTCACATTCTTCATAGGATCTGTCTATGAAAACTTAGGTAGATGACTGGGTAGCTGGCATATTTTGTAAGATTTTTCACTGCTTTTCTTTATGCTGTTCATGTTCTTCCTGTTCAAACTATGTCAACCTTATGGGTGGGCTGAATAATGTTAAACTCATAGATATTCCAGGTTAGGAAGCTCATATTATAAGCAAGTATGCTATTGTATTTTATCACATATTTTCAAGGCTAAGACATAATGCATGTATAAGGTTTGTTGACACTACCAAAGACATGAGTGAAAGAAGGAGCAACAACTCTCATGGTCTCCTGTGAGAGTGTTGGTATGACTGATGTCCATAACAGCACCAAGGCCAGTAGTGTCATATGATAAAGTTGTTAGATAACAGAAAAGATTTTACGTTATATTTGGATGAAAGTGAGATGAGAGCTGGTGTAAACAATCAGTTAAAGTCAGTTGTAAACACAAGAATTACATCCTCTCTCTAAATCCAGCTGATTTCACTGTCTGCTGCAATGCCAGACTTGTTTTGCTTCTGAGAATACATCTGGAGAGTGTTTGGCATTTTGTATGCTTTAACTGAAGTACTAAAAAGTAAATAAAAATTAGTACACTCTGTAAGCGTTTTAAAGAAGTGGTGAGAGCAGCTTATGTCCATTCCTCATTGGAAATCTGGTATAATTCAGACTCTGAAGTAATGTGCTTCAGTGATTAGCTACATTCAGTAATTATGCAGATGAATTCAAAATTCAGAATGACATTTACTTGTTAGTTTTTTGGTTTTTTTTTTACAGTTAATTTTAGGAATAATTGCTTAATAATTTCATTAAATGGTTACTACTAAGGTAATTTACTGCTGTTTTCAACTTTTGTGAATAAATGCCATCTTACAGATTGTTGTGATAGAACTGTTTAAATACTGATTAGGCCAGTTTTAAACTTTTAAAGTAAACTTTACCAAACTTTTAAGTAGCTGTACATCCCATGGTATTTCCATCTTTCTTCATGCTTGATGCTTTAATGCTATTACTTTCTCTCACAAAAGAAGGATCTTAAAATTGCATTTTGATACCGTTTTCCTTGGGTTTCCAGTACTTCTTCTATTTTATTAGTCAGAATATATATTTGCATTTCTTGCATTTCTCTTGTTGGTTTTTCAACTTTCTGTAACATGGATGCCCCCCCCGTACAACTCCTTTGCCTTCTTAGTGGTAAAGCTGCTCATATGCCCCTGCAAAATACTAATTTATGTGCTTCACAGGGCTCTTCTTCTTCTACAAAATGTTAATCAATAACACATGTAGATATACTTAAATATTTTATATTAGTGCATCTACTTTTTTATGAGTCCAGAAACATAGATTGCTATGCTTTGCTATTTTTTTCTCAGAATATATTTTATACATAGTCCTCAAATGGGAGATTTCTGTGTTAGAAATACCATCACAATCGATACAGCCTAGTTATTTATATTTAGCAAACACTAGTTACTGAAAAGCTAGTGTGAGAGCCAATATTTGCTGGTTCACTGAGTAAACAGAGATAAACGTGGATCATCTGCTAAAGTTAAAAAGTGTCACTATTTGCTGTAGTAACAATTTGGCTTCTGACAGCAGAGGTGGCTGCATGTGGGGGAAGTGTTCTGAAGGTGTGTGGATGTGGGACATGGGGATATGGTTTGGTAGGAAACACAGGGGTGATAGGTTAACAGTTGTGCTCAATGATCTTGGAGCACTCTTCCAAACTTAATGATTCTGTGATTCTATGTAAATATTGTATAGTTTTTTTACTATTTTATAAAGTATACATAGACTTGAAGTGCTTTTCCCATCCTTTTTTTTTTTCTGTCATCTTTTATTTTCATTTGCATCATTTCATAAAATATGTTTCATCTGAATTGTTTATACTTATTTGATGAGATCCTAGCATTTTGAAAAGATTTAGACTCAGAAAGGATATTTTTGAAAAATATTAAAAATTATTAATTCATCTTTCATATGGTTATTTTAAAGTCAATAGAACTTCCTTAGTGTGTAATTCTAAATGATGCATCTGCATTTTATAACTCATGTACTGCATAATGCAAATTGATAGAAAAAATTGTGATATATTTTGCATCAATATTGTACGGTAGTCAGCTAGCAAAAAAATCTCTATTGTTAGCTTGCACTTAAGACCTCTAGTAATTTGAAGAAAAACATTAAATATCTGTGTTCTATTTACTTTGATGGCATATTATACAGGCTGAGAACCCTGGGAAGCTAAACTAATGCCTTGTATCATGAACTATGACAAACAGAACTTTACAATATGTAGAACCTATATGACCTTGATAGTTTTCACAACAATTACATATCTTACACAGTATTTTTTTTAATCCTATTAAAAACACAATGAGTGGACCTCACTGGGGTACACTGGTACTCTCTTAATTCCTTGCTCAATACAATTTCAGAGTAGAATATTCTGAAAAATTTCCAGGTGTTTTGTGGTTATACTCCTGGGTGTATGTGTGTGTGTGTGCATTCATGAATGTTTAGGTAAAAGATAATTATTCCAGTAAATCTGAGTGTGAGAGTATGGAGCCTCCTTGCATCCCTGATTTCAGTGGGAAAATAACTTTTTTCACCTGATAGGAAATACTGAGCATTTTGCCAAAATAAGGCATCATATGTAACACTGCATAAAGAAATGCATGTGTTGCATAAGTAAAACCTAAAGATTTTTGATCTCTGTAGAGTAAAATTCTGGATTAGATATCAAAGGTCTGTACTTATTATTGGACCAGATTCTCTACACAGCTGATCTTTCTACACTTTGTTCTAATTGAGGCAATAGTACATGGTGCTGTCTCTGCTGTCTACTCCAGGTTATTCTGCAACAGTGAAATTATGGGTTCAGCTGTTTTGAACATCTCTTATCCTTATTTTCCATTTCAATGGAATTTAATTCCTCTTTCAATCCCTAATCATGCTCTGCCATGTCATATTTAGCATTAGATCAGGGAACCATTTGAAAGCTAACTCAGGAAAGAAGGCAAAAAAATGTAAATTTTTCAGTTGAGGCTGATCAGTTAACTGTTGACTATCTTCATCAGCCATACAGGTACATCTGCTTTTGGAAGAACAAAAATAAAGGAGGGTAAAGAAACTTTGAAAACTTCCTTTTTTTTTTTTTAAATTATTATTATTATTATTATTAAAGGAATACATGCTCAGAATTTGTTAAGTTTCAAATTTTCACACTGTTTTCATATTTTGGAAAATTCTTTCAGATCAAAAGAATAAGAAATATATTTTCACAGTTAAGTGACTTTTCTTGAAAAAAAATAAGACTGGCAGTCATTATATGATATGATATAATATAATGTATTTCCCCCCCACTTGACTGTGATTAAAAAGAAATAAATAAATAATATCAGATTTACTAACAAATAACACTATATCTAAATAAGGTCTCATCAAATCTTTGTTGCAATTTACCTCTTAAATCATGCACTGTCATAAATGTCAGATGGTTCAGAAATATTATAGGTATTAAAAAATAATATCGGAAAAAAAAGTCCTGAATATTAGAAAAGAAAAGTAAATAAATTTCACAGTAACATGTCACTCTGTCATATTAATTTCTGACACTCAGGACAGTGTTTTAACTCAGTGTTAAAAGCCTTCCTGAAGTCCAGGTAGAAAATATCCACAGCTTTTTCCTTGTCTACCAAGCCAGTAATCCAATCATTGAAGTTTATTGGGTTGGTCCAGAAAGTCTCATCTTCATGAGTACATGTCAACTACTCCTCAACACCTTCTTGTTTTTCATGTGCCTGGAAATGGTTTCCAGAATTAGGTGCTCTGTCACCTTCCCAGGTATTGAGGTGAGGCTCACAGAACCATAGTTTCCTGGGTCCTCTTTCTTGCCCTTCTTGAAGCCAGGAGTATCTTTTGCTTTCCTTTAGTGTTCAGGCATACCTCAATGGCCATGGCCAGTCTAGGGTTATGAAGTGTGGTCTTGCAAAACCATCACCTGTTTCCCTTGGCACTTGTGGTTGCCTCTCATCAAGGCCCACAGACTTATATAAGACTTCTCAGCTTGAGTATTTCCTGACCTGGTCCTCTTCTACCAAAACTATGTCGTCCTAGTATTACTGGCAAAGTTAGGGGCAAAGAGGCAAAGAGGGAATTCAACACCTGATCCTTTTTTTTGTCATGTGTTGCTAAGGCCTCTACCCTGTTCAGCAGCAGACTCGCATTTTCCTAGTCTACCTTTTGCTACATATGTGCTTCTAGAAGCTCTTATTTTTGCCCTTCTTGCTGTCCCACTTGAATGGTTAGGGTATCAGCTTCAAATTTATGATTCATCAGAAAAAAGCCAAAACTATGAGTTTATAAAGCTTTTACACTTTTTAGCATTTCTCTAAGGAGTATCTTGAAACTAACAGGAAAAAAAAAATAAGCCACAGTGAAACAGAATTTCGTTTCAGAGTTCAATTATTTTTCAGCATAAAGAGCAGGTAAAAGAGCTCTGAGTTCACTAATGTGTGACATACCCAAACTGTTGAGTTTAGGTTTCAGTTAATAGAGGAAAACATTGTCGTAGTGTCTAAGTAATCTATGAATGGCCAGAAGTAATTATGTAATACACTTTTTTCTTGTTCTAGTGCAAGCATTTTTTGTCACTATTTCCAAATTTCCTCCTACCAAAACTATCAAAGATCAGTTTTAAAAAATCTAAGCTAAAGTTATTTTCTTGCTATCTCTGGAAAACTGGCATACCATTTCTTTTCTTGCTTTTGGGAAAGTCTACCATGATCTCTCAGAGATGAGAGGGAATAGTCTAGTAGAAATTGCTTGGTTCCCTTCGTGCCCTTGCTATCTTCTCTCATGGACCTGTACATATCCAGTTTGCTCCATTATCCCTGAATTCCTGTCTCATGATTAGTACTGTAATCCTTTAGAGTCTGCCAATAGACAATGTGAACCTGAAACATTTTAGAAGCAACATTTCCACTAAAGAAAAAAGGCGTGGCAGCACTGACTGCCTCACCTTTTTCTCAGTCCATTTTCAAGAGTTCATTTTTTTTTGTGTGTGTGTGTGTGAGAATAGAATTTACTTTAGCATTAGCTTTGCTTCAGCTGTAAATGTTTCAGCTGAAGCCATGTTTTAGATTTCTTCATTTCCAGGTTTAGCAGAGGTCTGCCTTTATTACATTTTTGAATGTCTGGGTAATGTTTCTGTGTTCTTCCTGTGCTTGTTGGAACATTTTCTTCAAAGCTACTGATGCCTGCATTTATTGTTCACTTAATCATTAATTAACATTGGCAGATCTTTTCTTCTTTGGGTGCCATTTCCTTGTCTCTTTCCTATCTCCTGCCATTCTTTACTTACAGGTGCAATTTTACAACCTTACACATATCTGTAATATTTTTCCCTATTTCATACCAGATGAATAGTCTCTAAAACATGAAGAATCTACCTTACACAGCAAAGGCTTGTCTGTTACAAAGACAGGAGAGGACCTGAAAGTTTGGATCAGAAATTGATACTTGCATCAGCTATCCTTTCCTTATTGCAGTGAAAATAGGATAACGACATTTTTAGGAAGTCTGTTTTTCCAGGGTGGAAATCAAAGCTTTTGCCATGACAGAAATAATGCAGTGATGCTTAGAAAAGTGAAATTATGGTGGTTTTCTTCTTGAAAATACCTGATGTTGGATATACCATCATAATTATTTCTTTTCAAGACAGCAATTTTAAAAATATGTACAAAGGGCCTTGCTTTCCTTAGAAGCAATTAAATTATGTGGGGAGGCATTTAAGGCAATTCTTTCTAAGACAATTTGGATGTGTTTACAGATTCTGAAGCACCCAAGTGAAAGACCTGCTTTTTGAACTACTATTGTAACAGCTGCATATGCTAGCATAAATAAAGTGTAATCATGCAATTAAATATGTGCAACTAAATTTTTAAAGGTCAGTTTCTTTTCATACTTGAAATGGATTTCTGAATACATCTACATATTCATTTTAAGGCAAAGACATTGACCTCAGACCCTAACCACATATTTACCTTCAGGATGAAGTGTTTCATAAAATAAACACTATTTATACACCCAACATACAGATACTAATTCAGATGTCTTGTGTATCAGTTTTCCAGTGTAATAGGTAGCCATTTCAACCAAACAGCTCTAGTTATCAGATGTTTTTCCTCCTGTGGGCATCGATCTTATGCTCATGTCCATGTTGAAAAACAGAAGAAACTATAATTGTAGTAAAAAATCATGCCTAATGAAACTCCTGTTTCAAAAGAAACCTTTGAATGAGAGATACATTTTGACAGTACAATCATCAGTTTCAGGTCACACTTCATTCTACTTAAATAACGCATATGTTTGAATACATTTTTTACCTAAGAATGTGAGACTGTAGATCTACTTTTTAACAGTTAACTTTCTTTAAGACAAAATTTTCTGTTTAGTCAACTTTGAAAAACATCTGCCTTAATTAAAGTTATTCCTTTCCCCTCTTGATACTCCTTTTCCCCTTTGCATGAAAACAAGCATAATAGATTAAGGCAGTATCTGCTGTTTCAAGGATTTATTCCTATAAGGAATGGGAAATGAGAAGCTTTACTGTAAAAAGAAAAGGGAAATGAAAATGTTTTCCCTCAGAGATCTCTGATATGCAATTGCAATATATATGGGGATGGCACAAATATTTTACAGGACAGCAGAAATCTGAGAGGACCTCTAGGCAGCTGCTCTCCAGTTTGTCCTTCAAAGACTTTTGGCTAGAACTTCACTTTTCAATACTTTTAATTTCCTAAAACGAGGGAAGATTTTGATGTCCCTGCAATTGGCTACTCATGCCAATAACAATGGGATGTACCCGTGTGCAATAAAGTGTTCTTAGCGTTTTACCCCATTTTTCCTGTCATCTCAGCTATCTGAGTAAAAGAAATATATATGTATTTCCTATGTGATCAAAAGAAATCTACTGAATATAATTGCTATCCTAATTTTTTTGTTTAGTACATATTTGGACAAATGTTCAAAATAACTTTAAAAAAGGCTATAAGATTTTTTTCTTTAGCTGCTGATTTTTTACTTTTTTTATTTATAATGCATGTATCTGTGTATGTATGTGTGCTTGAATATGTGAAAATTAACATCTATTACTTTGATTTAATATGAAAAAAATGTTGAGCTGGTCAAACTAGTCATGTACAAAGTAAATCAAACTCCATGAATATAAAACTAGCTACAAATAATTGCCTAAAATCAGCTTTAGAAACCTGATTTTGAATCCTTAAATCTCAAAATTCCAGAAGTTTATAATGCTCAAGAAAATCAGGTAGAGCTTAAGAAGATTAAATCAACCAATTCAGGATGGCCATATCTATGTGTAAAAATGTAAGATTTGTAATATGAGGCAGATATAGAAGAAGCATAGCTTTAAAAAAAATCATTATACAATATGCAAAATTATAGGAGTAATTAAGTAAAAGGTAACTTTCCATTATGTATTCTAATAGTTAAATATTCTATGTTTTCCCTAACATGTTCTTCCTTTATTTCTGCTATGTTGAATGGTTAGTTCTTCAAAAAGTTTGGGGGGGGGTTTATGCTTTTTTTTAGAAACAAAAAATATGTATCATGAAAATTTTTATTTCAGAGAGATTGAAAACACTGTTGCTATTTTTCAATATAAACAATCATTAAAAAAAAAAAAAAAAAAAAAAGAACACATAAAAGACTATGCTACAAAAAATAACTTTTTCTGAAACTGGAAATTCTATTTAAGAAGGATGACCTAGAACAAAATTCAGGATAATTATCTTATAAGAAATCATTCTCAAAACTCATGGTGGTCTTTAGCTGATTGGTAGAATTCTCTAGTGTAGATGACAGTTAACACACAGATTACAATGGGAAATAATTCTGATCATTTTACTAACTCTGATGATGACTTTAAATAAAACCTTTAGGAATGTAAAATATCCTTTGCTCAGTAAAATTTTTAGGGTTTTTTTTTTGTTAGGAATGTAGGATTCCTAACTAAATACATAGCTTATTGGGAAGAAAAAGGTTAAATTGTTAGAAAATGCATTATTCTTTTATGTAGTTCAGGATTTCCAAGTTATTCAACAGTTTTTTGTGGACTTTGAGGATTGGATTTTTGTAATGGTAAATGATATCACCAATAATGGATCTGCAGAGGTCTTTATTGTAAATACTTTTATTCCTTCATTTGCTCTATTTCCAGTGCATGCGGGGATGCCTATTTGTGTGAAACCAAGTCATAAATCATCTGCTTACTACCACCTTTTCCCAGAAGAAATTACCCTGAAAGGAAAAAGTCTTGACTCTCCTAAAAACTTCTGAGCAAAATGTATTTCCTTGTAAACCAATAAATGACAACATTTTTAAATCTGAAAGCTTTCTACCAAAAAATGTAATGTTTCCCCTTCGTGAAGACCCAATTTAAAAGGTATAGCATGAAAAACAAAGTGAAACAAAACAAAAACACCAGAACGAAACCCTAACCTGTTTAGTAACAAGATTAAAATAAATGACTGCTTTTGGTGACATTGTTGAATCTCATACTACTTTTCATACTTCATCAGGAGCCATTTTATTCCTCATGTATTAAGGTAAGAACTTCCATTGACTTCAAAAAAGCTTTTTTGAAGGAGGGGCACAGGATTTGAACTCAAGTGTTTGAACTCACATTTTAAAATATACCCATGATCTGCATTTTTGGGGACCAGACAAAAATAGAATATACACACATTGACTCAGCAAAAGATATTGAATTTGTTTAACCTTCAAACAGTGTCAGTAGGAACATGCTGACTTGTTAATGATTAGCCAATCTGTCGCACATTATCTTAATCTTTCCATACCTTTATTGATGATAAGTTGGAAAAGGCATGACCATTATTTTAAATCTTCATTCTCTTATCACTTAGAGATAAATTTAGGGGTTTAAGGTGAAAATGTGTCCTTCCACTGTATTCTTTGGACAGGGACTACAAGAGACTTAGTAAATATGTTAATGTCATACCTAAACATATGTAGATTTATTTCAATGTTGATTAAGAAATTATTCTAGTATTTGCTAAGTAACTTAATGCAATCAATTATTAAAAATCCAAGAGAATAAACAGAGAAGGGCATTTTTCCAATTTTATCATGATGAACACTTGGTGATTAAGAATAGCTTTCGTTCCTTAGATATTTCTTTCATTTCCCTGCCCCCTAGGATTCCTTTCACTGGGTTCAGCTGAATTTAGGTCTGTAAAGTAGGTTTGTATCCAGTCTATGCTGTTAGGTATTTAAACATCTTTAATATGGATATGTTAATTACATGTTTGTTTGTATACTTGTCGTATACAAGACGAATTAAAAATAATTTTAATTTAAAATTTTAAAACAGACTTTCAGAATGCATCCCATTCAGAAATACAAATTAATTCAGATGCTGAGCATGCTTTAATCCACACTGTCATTCAGGATTATAAAGGCTAACAGACTAACTATCTCCTGAGGGTGTGAACTGGGACAGATCAATCAATTTACAGAGCTTTGGCAGTGGTTGAACAGCTGGTGCTGCAAATCTTTATTGGAGAAATGGCCAACCCACCAGAGATTACAGATTTGAGCTAAGATTGATGGTTAAACCTTGCAAATTAAATCCTCTTCAAATGTGTTCTGACTGATAATAAAGCTAATTTAAAGGAATCAGTCCACAGCACTTTCTTAGAACAAGTTACTCATTAAACTTCTGGTGTTAAAAAAAATATCTCTGAGGCCTGTTGCTAGTAGCAAATACATTAGTGTTTTCATTTGCAGATTATTTTTAAAGGTCTCTGTTGACCAATTTCTTTTTATTTAAACATTCACTAGGGTGAACTTAGGTTATCAATAATTACTTTCACATACTTAACAGAGGGTAAAATGTTTTTGCCCTATGAGCACCCAGCAGAAGCTCTCTGCTAGCTCAGCAACTTTCTAAAAGGTTCATGAGAAAGCTTTGATTATGTAATAAAGTTCTTCTAAAGAAGAAGATGTGACTATCAGTGAAGTTAAACTTGGTTTAGTTGCTCCTCTGGAAATCAAAAGCCATCCAGCTGCTCATTCACTTCTCCTCCCATCTGCCCCAGTGGGATGCAGAGGATAATCAGGAAAGAAAAGAAAATGAAATTTGTCAGCTGAGATAAGAACAGTGTAATAATCGAAACAAAGTTAAAATAATAACAGTAAAAAAAAGGCAACAAAACCCAAAAACAATAGCTATTGTTTTATAGTTAATAATACTAATGACATTGTTAATGCTAGTAATAGTAGTAATGATAATAAAATTACTGCAACTACTAATGATAATAATTATAAAAATTATAATAAAGAGGAAAGGAAGAAAGGGAGTCAAAATCTAAGAGAAACAAGTGATGTACTTTAGAATTGATCGCCATTCACTGACTAATTCCCAGTCTGTCCTCAGGTAGTGATTGGCCCACTTCTGAGTAATTTTATACTAGGAATGGCATGCTGTGTTATGGAATATGTCTTTGGCTATGCAACCTGAGTTTTAAATTCCATCTTATTAATTGAGAGTGTGAGAAAGGTATTAAGCAAACAGGCTTAAAATCTTTAAAAGGTTAAATAAAAAAAATAATTTTTGCCAAAAAATTATCATAGCAGGAAAAAAACCCCACAATATATATAAGAGATGGCAGGGAATAAAAGAAATGAACTGATTTTGTGTGTAAGGGATATGGCATCTTTGCCAACAGACTAAAGAATCTGCTTTGTTTTAATGTTTTTGCATTTAGATTCAACTCTGACCTATCACTTAATGGCAATAATTTCTAAGGTATTTAGATAGATTTCTTTAGTTCATTACAGTCAGTTTTTGCAGCCTACATCAATATATTGTAGCCTTTCATCACCTGTTCCTTTATTGGTACAAGTGGCTTCTCAGACTGCTTCAGAACTTGAAGACCTGATTTTTTGCTGTAGTTCATGAAGTTATTCTCACTTAATAGAATTAACCCAGTTCCCTTATCACAGAACCAGTTCTTGCTTCCAAATTGCTTTCTGCAATAGTTAGTTACTAACTTGGACACAAATAGCTTGAGAGTTACTTAAAGTGGCAACAGAGCTGTATTACTCTTGAGCATTAAAGAAGCCTTATTAAGAGACAGGTTTTTTTTTTCTTTTTTCTCAAAAAAAAAAAAAAAAGTACTAGTTATCAATTTATATACTTATTTCTCCTCTAACATAAGTTTCCCAAGGAATCAGCTTATATCAAAATCCAGAAAAAAAAAAAGAGTATTCTCTCTGAGTTCCCAAAAAAAAAAAATTTACTTTATGAATGAACTGTCAAAACCTATGGACATAATATGAGATTATCCTCAATGCAATATACTGCATTCAACACAAAAAAAAATGGATTTATAGAAATAAGATGGGTAAAACAAAAGAGTTAAGCCCTTGAAAAAAATGTTACAGAGGAAAGTTTTATCCATTTTCTTTCAAACCATGTGTGTAATAGGTACTTGTTATCTGTGTGATTTCAAGAAGAGAGAAAAGAGAAATTTATCATATCTGTAATTTTTGGTCTTTTCTATGCATAGTTTTATCTTCTACCCTAGACAGGAAAAGAGTTCAAACAGAAAACTTTAAGTGCTGATGCTCAGAATTCCCCAAAGACCAATTTGTGTGAGTGTTAGCCAGTGATGAAGGTTACTGTGGGGATAAGGTTTTGTTTACACGTACGATTAAGACTATTCTTCAATGAGGTAGATAAACTGCAACACCAAACAGTGTTTGAGTACAATTCTTTGCAGTGTCCAAGGAAGGGGAATCTGGTGTCTATGACGCATTATGAGAAATCTGTGGCTACTGATGAGTTTTCAAAATTAAGACTAACTTCTGTTCAACAGAGACGAAGAAATTCGGTTTCACAAATCAAATCAGGGTCTACTGTAAAAATACCAACAAAGATGTAAGTTTGCAAGTTTGACTATGGGCCAAAGAATAGAATCAATAAAATGAAGGATGAAAATGTAGCTTTCAATCCCTCTCAAAATTAACACCTCAGTATAGCATAAAATTTTCATAAAATCTCAAAATTGAAAACCTTATGCCTAGGATTGAACACCCTTATTCTTAGAAGAAACCTAAGAAGGATTACAGTTCTTAGAAAGTAAGCCAATAACATGCTGTAGAATTAACATTTCTAATGTCTTTTAAAATAAATCATAGTCTCTGCTCAAACTGGCAAAATTAAGGATGTTTAGATTTCAGGTATCCTCAAACCTGCAACTTCCTCTGACCTCATGGGTTTGTTAAAAGCACCTTAAAATCCATGATGTTCCTCTCTAGTGCCACAACAATAAAGCTGGACAGAAAAAGAACCCCAACCCTTATTTATTTCTTTTATTTTATTAAATATTATAAAATTATAATATGGTACCTGAATGAAACCATAACTGAAGGCATACATAAATGATAAAATAAATATTTTTCTTTGGAAAAAATAGATATGTTCTGCTAGTTTTCACCAATGCAGTTGTTAATTTTCTAGAGGCCTGCTTCATCAATTTGTTTTGGGGAAAGGAATTCCTGGGGTTTTTTTAAACTATGCAATGAAATGTTGGTTTCACCCTTCTTTTCCACAAACATCGATAACAATATGAAGACCTACATTAAACATATATGCATATACAATATGCACACACTCAAATGTTACACAGACCATAGAATTTGAAGTATCATTTTTAGAGGAGACAAAAGAAGATGTACGCTTTAGTTTGAACAAATATACTCCTTTGAGAGCCAACTGTTTCTGTTGATAAGAGCCACAGATGAGTAGAGCCATGTCTTTTACTGATGGCATTATCTGGCAGTACCTTTAACTCAATCATTTCAGCTGTTCCTACACTCCAAACATCACCTTTAGTAATCATCTGTGATTCAACATAGTATGTCTTAATAAATGTTGTCAAACCTAGGTTTGGGACTCTAATTAAAATGCAGAGATAGGCTTACAATGACATTTTATGTGGTTACAATAGAATGGATGTATTTACTTTCTCTGCAACCCTTTCATGTCATCTACAGCCTTACTAAACATTCTTCATGCAAGCTCTTTATAAATAATTTAAAATTTGGCCTGGAAGGTTTTGTCATGACCTATCTGTAATGTTAATTTACTTTTTTGTCCTTTTGTTGTTAATAAAATAATAAAAATAAAAACAGCAAAAATAATACTCCAAATGGTAAATAGAATTTTTATCTGTAGATCCCTCTGCACTTTGTACGTGGGTTAAAAAGATATTAATTGTGTTGTACCTCAATATCTCCTTTTTACAGTGGAAAGTATTTAATGTTCATCCTTCACATTCCCTCTCCATCCTATTATTTCTGCTCTGTGGGGTTTTGTATTATGTTAAATTGTGTTGATGTAATGAGACACAGTCATACTGTGCTCATGATTCTACCAGTAGGGCACAGTATCCCTGTGTAGTAAGAGTCAAATCATATCATTACTGAAGTGCCTTATTTAGTTTCCTATGCTTTGTTGTTCTAAATGTGATTCACATGCAACAGTTAAATACCTTTCACATATTAGGACCATAATTTTAACTTGAGTGTTAAAATATAGTAATCAGTTCAAGTTACCTAGAAATAACTTTTATTCATTCATATCAAATCCTATTTTTACAAATTCTAGTTATCCTCCCTTTATGTACACTCTGTGGGGCTCACAATCTGAGGTTCACTGATATGGTACTAAAACAGTCAACAGAGATGAGAATCATACCCTGTATTTCTAAAGGAACTTTATTCAATGAAACTTTTTTCTAGATATTTTGACAAAGCCATTATTTATTTATTTTTTCTAGTACTTTGGCTCACTTATTTAAATAATCTTTCTGCACAGCCATCAGAATCATATTTTTTCATGCAAAATGAAACTGGCATTACCTAATTTCCTAGCAAACGTTTCAAATCTGAAATCTTAGTTAATGTTGAATATAACCGTGGGATCTTAGTTCCAAAAATTCCACCTTCTGTGGTTTCCTAGGATACAAACACACAATCACAAACAGAAAGCAGCACAGAAAAACAAGGTAGAAAGCCTGCAGCACTTCCACTTCTTTGAATCTTTTCAAATGCTTTGCATTCTCACAAATATATCAGTGCTAAACCTCAAACAAAACAGCTGGTGATGGGCTTAAACTACAAGTCATATCTTTGTCATTTGTAAAAGTAGACAAAATTGTCCTGAGAATTCTGAAAAGAACAACCAAAACAAAAAAAATAGAGCTTTTGCACACAGTGCATCATGACTTCGGAAGAATGAAGCAGGAACAATTAATTTCAGGGCACTGCTTTTACAACAAATGAAATAAAAGGGAAGATATTATGACTCCAGCTGCTAAAGTGGAAACCAACATGTAAAAGGCAATTACAGAATGCATTATGGATGCTTGATAAGGGATATTTTCAAATAAAATAGATGTTCTGTCAAAATAAATTTTAACATTATTCTCTCACCCTTCAAATGTCCCAGTGCAGACATGATTGTGTGCAGACATGCACAAAAATTTCGACAAGAGCTACATTACTTTTAAAAAAGAAATTAAATTTCAAAACATTTCTTAAGAAGTTAAAATCAATAACAAGGTATAACGTTGGAGTGCAATGATAGATCAAGAAAAAAGAATGAGAGCATGATGTAAACCTGGTGATACTTATGCTGGAGTATTTTATTCAATTTTGTTATTGTGTTTTTAAGAGGAGACAGACACCTAGAAGACAGTGTAGTAAAAACCACTGCCAAAACTAAAATAATGTAAGAGCTAGAAAAAAACATTTGCCCACCAAGAAATGAAATTTATTAATTCTTTGTAGGTAGTCCTAAGAAACCAAGTGAAGAATAAAAGGAAGTGAGGTGACCCAATTACAGTACTAAAGTCATCATGGGTAAAGATATTGCACGCTTAAGCAGGAAGATTTGGCAACACTAAAAGAATAAAAATGAAGTTGGACAAATTAAAGTAAGAAATAAGGCATAAAAATGGTATAAATATAAAGTATGATTAATGACTGGAACATGATTATAAACAAAATAATAGCTTGTAGTCTCACCACTCCTGAGATCAAGATTTGTGTATTTCATTCCAGTCCATAGTTATCCTTGTGTTTGATTGTAACATAATTGGAATTGAGGAACAGTGACATTTAAGTTCAACAAATTTGTTTGTTCTTCCAGGATTGAATGCTACAAATCTCTGACTTCACAGAAGTTGTTAGTGAGAAGGGAGGCGCAAGGATCACTCAGTCCAACTCCTGGGCCACCACTACCAAGAGTTACACCACATGTGTGAGAGCATTGTCCAAACTCCTCATAAACCCTGTCAGGCTCTGTGACCACTTCCCTCGGGTGCCTGTTCCAGTGTAGCATCTGTGATTTGATGGAGACCTCACTGTACTTACACCCATGTTGCAACATCAGTAATTTTGATGGCAACTCAGTGTAAGAAAGTTGAACCATACTTGTTAAATATATTTTAAATCAGTCTCAGACTTTCAGCTTTATTTCACAGCTACTTACTTGTTATCAGGTTACTGAAGCTTTCATAATACAGGAAATAGCTTTGATAGAAGGTAAGGACAGCATTACAAAAATGGGATCTGTGAGTGACATGCTGGCATAGGGAACTTAATGGATATTGTAATGTCAAATTATTTAGGCCAGCATTTCACCAATCTTTTGGATGAGTAGACAGAACTAAATTGAAAAATGTCTGTGTGAGAGAAGGAAATCAAAACTTGCTTAAGAAAGGCACGTATGTAAATGAGAAAAGCATACAAAACAACAGAAATTGTCACAGTGGATTTTTTTTTTCATAGTGTATGAAAGATCATAAAAATCATAGAATGGTTCTGGTCTGAAGGGACCTTTAAAGATCATCTAGGAAAAATGCCCTGTCACAGGCAAGGAAACACACTAGATCAGGTGGCTCAAAGATCTATCCAACCTGACCTTGAATATTTCCACAGATGGGCTCAATCACTTCTCTAGGCCACGTGTTCCAGTGTCTCACCACCTGTATCATAAAAATATTCTTCTTTAATGTATTTTAGTTTAAACTGTTTCCCTTTGTCCTATCACTGGTAAAAAGTCTCTCTCCATCTTTTTAGGAGCTCCCTGTAAGGTCTGCTCTTACTAAATGAGCTTCTTAAAGGAGCTTAGGTTGGGTTTTTTATACTCTGAGGCAAGTGCACAGAAATGGAGAAATGGACAATACTTTCAAGAGGTTAAATAACATATTTTACTGGAAAAATTCAGAAAATAAGGGTACTTAGCAAATTTTAAAGCAACTGAAATAAAGCATTTCACAAGGCATTGACTCAGCAAACTCTCACCCATCAAACTTTAAGTTACCCAGATTTAGAGAAGTGGAAATTAGAAGAAAAAAGAGAGAGAGAGGGAGGAAGAGAGGGGGGTACAGAGAAAGATTTATATTCATTGCTTTAATTCAAACATGTTTTCTCCAACTATAAAATCCAAAACAATGGGCCATGACCACGTGTGTCTTTGTGCAACTGCTTTTATCTGTCTTGGTGTCCCATGCCCTCTCGTCCGGGGGGGCTTCAGGTGTGCCAGTGACTGGCGGCCATTCTGGGCTGGACTGGAGGCTCCAGGGGCTGTGGACAGTGCACATCTCACTTTTCACACAATTTGCACTGCTCCCCGCTCCATGCAAACTTCAGTTGGTTTGAGCCAGTATTCATTTTCTTCAGTTTTTCACATCCCCTTTAAGTATTGAAAGGCTGCAATAAGGTCTTCCCAAGGCTTTTCTCTCCAGGAAGAACACCCCCAATCCCTCAACATTTCTTCATAGTTAATGTGTTCCAGCCCTCTGACAGTTTTTATGGCCCTCCCTTGGACCTGTTGTAACATGTCTGACTTTCTTATGCTGAGATCCCCAAAGCTGGATGCAGTATTCCAGGTGAGGTCTCACAAAAATTAAATAAAAGGTCATAATCACCTCCCTTGACATGCTGGCCACACTTCTTTTGATTCAGCCCAGGATATAATTGACTTTCTGGGTTGCAATTGTTGGTTCATATCCAATATTTCATCTCCCAATATCCCAAAGTCCTTCTCCACAGGGCTGCTCTCTGTCCATTCATTACTAAGTGTCTATGGATACTGGTGATTGCCTCGGCCCAGGGGCAGGACATTGCACTTGGCCTTGTTCAGTTTCATGAGGCTCACATTGGCACGCCTCTCAAGCCTGCCAGGGTCTCTCTGGATGGCATACCTTTCCTCAAGAGAATTAACTGCACTACTCAGCTTGCTGTTAATAAGGAGCAAGGATTCTGAACACATTTCAGTATGAATAATATGAGTTGGCTACATATGGGGAAAAACTAACTTATTTTTTTCCCAGTTTCTCTTAAATATGCAACAGGAAGCAACAACTTTTTGTAAACAAAACAAAAGTGCAGATCCATCTTAGGTTTACTAAATGCCAATCAAAAGTAGACGGGTTGTACCACAGTGTAAAGTTGTCAGATCTTTTGAAACACAAAAATGTATCTTTGAAATTATGGTGACAACATAAGTGTTCATATGAATCAAGCTTACAGGCCATTTAGCTTGATCCTTACCCATTTGGGTCCAGTCTGCTGTAATTTTTCAGTTGAAATGCCAGATGTTACCAAAAAGCATAATTGTTATACACTTATAAACCAGTTCAAATGATAAATTATACTGAGATGGTAGCACAGTAATGATCAGAAAGGAGACTCAAATCTTGGCTATCTTCATGCTATTCAATAACAAAATGCTTTCTAAGTGAAACTTAGTAGATAGGGCTTTTTTCAATATCTCTCATTTCCCCAAGTCTCCTTGGATTAAAGAGATTCCCAAAAATGTTTTATGTAGGACATCAAATTTTACCCAGCTACCATAAATGAAAATCTGTTCCATGTTTGAAATCTGTGTGATTGCGGAACATAAATGTATAGGTATGTATTAAAGTCACTCACTACATTTCTTTATCTAGAATGTGAGGTAGTTGTCTTCTATATAAATGTTTCTATGTATGTTCTAATATTGAGCTCATCAGTTAAATTTACTATCTCTAACACAGAGTTACAATTTAGAATATACAAAAAGGGTACTGCTGTTGAATACAGTACTACTGAATTACATTTTTGATTCTTGGAATTATAGTATAACATTAGTTAGTGACAAGTAGCAAAAAAGAAATAATTTTCCATTTGTATTAATTTTTGCCTTTCCTAAATGTTGGAGCAAAATTCTGATGTCTATATGAAATTATATTGCTGAGATGCACATTTGCCAGAAACAGCTGCTCTAAGGAGAAGAAAAAAAAATCTTACAATACTACAGGTTGCTTTGAACATAGGAGTCTTGCTTCTGTGTCATGTTCAATAATATAAAGCAGATATTATATCTATGTATTAATAAATTGGAAAAACTTTCATAGTAAATATCTACTTTTAAATTCCATAGCACATAGGGTAATCAAAGTATATCCATATATATTTATTTAAATTAACAGGCTCTATTACTGAAACTGCTGTTTAAGTTTATTGAACTACTTTTGCAGCAATATGAATGAATTTATTTGGGTAATTTTTCTTTTAAGTTGGTTGGAGTGCTTTTTTTCCCCCATGATTTACATATTTTGAATTGCATTTGCACGGAAATTTGACAGTTATTTGCAATTATTTGTGAGTTGAATTAAAATATATGGTTTACTATGTATTGGGAAATTATTATGCCCACATAGTTTTAATAGTACGAAAAAAAAAAAAAAAAGAATAATATTGTAGTTGGTCAGTCATTGGTCTTTTCTCTGTTTCTGTTCTTCTCTTTTCTGGTGCAGCATCATGCAGCCAGAATCTAGAGGAAACGACATATTTTGCACACATGAAATTTATAGTATCTTTTCCTTTAACATATAGGGAAACAAAGAGTCAGCAACAGCTTAGCTCAGAGAAGATATGGATAAGCACATCATGTGTGAAGGGAGCTAAGGTAATTCCTGAAGTGTTATTATAAATTATCTCAGGTAGATCATACTAAAATCTGGAGGCTTAAAATGCTTTTCAATGCATCATAACATTGATAACATTTTATCAATGTATCATCCCAACCACAGTGGGTGGGATGAATTGGAAACTTTGTTGTCAACTGTTGATGTGTTTGTAAGGAACATAAATTTGTGGATTTTTTCCCTAGTCTCAATAAGTAAAAGTGATTATTGAGGTATTTCTAATTACTGTTAAGTGTAATAACTAACACAGACAGTGTTATTCAGTAACAGGCAAAACAGTCACTTTTAGTCAAAGGCTGTTAGGACCAATTTTTAAAAATATCTGCACAAGTTCTAAGTTCTTACAGTAGCAGCTGAGTCTTTTGGAGCTGGCCTTCAGACATACATTTTCAAACTGAACATTGAATACTAAGAAAGTTTTAAGTTCTACTCATCTTTAGCTGGATCTAGAATTGAATATAATTGGTTCCCTTAAAGATCTGTAGATTAGATCTCCTATAAATAACACCACTCAGCAGAACATGGTGTTAGTGAGCAAAAGTCCTGCTTTTTAATAGAATGTGTATCCCTGTGAAATATATGGGCAAAATTATGTACCTGAACTGTCAGGTAAAGATTCTACAAGACTGAAGGTGTCTTTCTTATGGGGGTGAAAGAAAAGGTTGGTTTTTTGAAGGCATTAAACACAAAGCTGGAGAAAGTCTTGAGGGCACCACCAGCACCAACCAGGGACCTCTCCCTACTCTTCCCACTGTCCAGAGCCTTATTTAATGCCAGCTTGGTGCTGTCAGTCCCTTCCTCAGGGATGCTCTAGGAATGCAAATCTCCAGCATTACCTTGGATTTTGTCTACTGCAATGATGTTGTGGCTTGCTTGTCTCCAGTACTCTGTTCTGTATGGATCCATGTGTTCCAATATTTGATTCTCACTAGTGAAATCTGTCCACTTTCAGCCTATACATTTACTTATAATGACCAAATAAATGCAGATCTTAATCCAGCTTTTAAAAACTGGAACCTTGATCTCTGTCTTTCAACAATTACACTTTCAATAAGGCTGAAAATAATAAGTGAGGAGGCAGAAAAAAACAACCTCAGACACTTCAAAAATGAGAGGCCAATCATGCATGTATAAATGTTGTCTCTTTAACACCTCTCTGCATGTTGTTTTCTTATCTGAAATCTGGTCTGAACCGAAATAATTGACACTCTTTCAACTGCAGACCAACAATTACTGAAGATAAAAAATGTGACTCAGTACATTTTAGCTGGCTTTGCTCTTGTTTCACTTTATGTCTAGATAAAAGTAAGAGCAAAAAATAGCTAAAAACATTATTATTCTATTTATTCTTAGAGAGCTAGCCTGTTAAAAAACATAAAATATTGCTAGATTCCATATGATTTCATAACTGTTCATACAAAAAGAAATGTATACATGAACCTATATCTACATTATTTTAGTCAGCTTCATTAGATATTTTATTTTAATGCATTAGCTCTTTTGCAAAACACTTTGGATAATAGAAGTTATCTGAATTGTGACAAACTATAAAGAAAAATTCATCTGATTATCTTGTTCAAAAAAAGCACCAAAAAACCAAATAAGCAATTACGATAATAAGGTTCAAATCTGTGGAAGTGATAAACATGGATTAATGATATAAAAACTATATATAAAAAAATTAAAAGTATATAATTGTACACTCATACTTAAAAAACACCACAAGAAATATTTAAAATTTACAGTATAATAAATATTATAATATAATAAATATATCAAATAAAAGTACCTACACCAAATCCCTGCTTCCTTCTCATTCGTACTATATGAATAGAACTCTATAGTTCTATTCCAACTTCCTTTTTCCCCATCTTAAAAAGCTCTTTATAGATGAATGAGAAAAAGCTAAACAAATTCTTCCTAGTCTTCACCATTTATCTAATGTTCAAAACTGAGAAGTTGTTTTTCTTGCTCTGAGTCTTAAGACATAGGTTCAGTGTTGTCTGCAAATTATGTAAGTGTGCAGGTCCATATATTTGAAAGTACTTGCGCAGTGTTTATTTCAAAATTCCTCTGATTCCAGCAAATTATTTGTTCTTTAGCTTTTCACACATAGTACGTACAGAAAAAAAAATCTGTCTCCTTCAGTTCTGGATGAAATAGAAGTTTTGTCATTTGGTCTCCCTTGTAAGTTGAAGCCTCAAATTTGTTACTTAATATATGTGACTTTCACACTTGCTTAATACTTGTTTTAATGCCTACAGAACTTATGTACTCTGAAAGACTAAGCAATCTGATAAAAATCATTGTCCAACTTGTGCCACAAAAACTCTATAGATCTGTCCTGAAGAATTCAGTGTATCATTTTAAGATGGTGCATGAGGTGGAACAGGAGCTTTAAAAAGTGTAAACATGAAAAATGACAAATTATTATCAGCATGAATAATTTAGCCCAACTTTTCTTTATAACTGAATACCACAACCATAGTTCCTAAAGAGGAGATGGACATACTAGGAATTTTCAAATCTAAAGACAACAACAATAAAAAGGGAGAATTAAAATTATGGCTGTAGTCAGAACTGCAAGACTTAGTATTTCAAAACCAACCTGTACCTAGAAATGCAATCTTTGTAGAGTTACATACCTTTGTTTATTTTAGCATGAAACTAAAAATTGAGCAAATTTGGCAGACCAGAAAAAGGAAAACCACAACATTATCAGCACATCCACAACAAGTTGCTTTAAAGCGAACATTGTTCATTTGTACTAAACAACCCTGTAGCTGTTTAGTAGATGTTAGGAGGAAAATTCAGGTAATGACAGAAATTACAAGTGACACAAATGTTTTGAAGTAACCAGACTTGAGATCAACTGAATCTGGCTTGCAGAGTTTCAGATGCAAAGATATGTCATTTTTTAAGACAGAAAAAGAGCATGCAATATACTCTATCATTACGTAATACTTATAATTTAAAAACTCTGTCTTCAGGGCTCTCTATTGCAATTCAGAGGTATTACTTTGCTTTTGTTCTCAGACCTGGAATCAGACAATGTTTTGCATTCAAGATAACTTATTCTTGTTCATATAACTGTAATAGTAATTAACACAGTTGTACTCAGATACTGACTGATCTGATGATTTAAAGGTCAGATTGTAAAGTTAAGATTGCAGCCCTTTGACATGGTTACTGCTTCTGGTGAAAGGGAGCTATTCTTAAGTGTGGCTGTGTTTTTTCTTTCCTTTTTTTACTCTGTTTTTGCTGTTGCTGTTTGAATTTTTTTAATGTATGTGTGTGTTATAAACCATCTTTCATAGTCTGCCATCTTAACTGCTCTAGGCAGAAGTGTGGTTCTTAATTACAAAGTGTCATAAATTCATATGCCATTTGTAACTTTAATGGCAAATCATCAGTGAGATTTGTTCTGCCAGGGCTGTGGAACATTGAAAGCAGAATTTCACAAGTTAATGGCCTGCCCTTTTCTGACAGCACACCAAGCTTTCACACTATTAACTAACACTTTGCTTCACTCAACCACTGAACTGTTGACAAAAGCACTTTAGCAAGTCTGAACAGCAGAAAAAAATCAAGTAAATCAAAAGCCAGTTTGGAATGAGGCAGAAAAACAGGGAAGAAAGATGAATCAAAGGAAAAATTTTAACAAGCAAAACAAAGAAACTTGGTATGCTTTGATAAACTTTATCATTAATGCATCAATATAATGAATAATACCTGTTATAATTTTTCAGTTGTTGAATAGCTTTTCTTCTGAATACTGAGGAAACTTTGAATAATCCTGAATTATTTCAGTTTTATTTAAAGTTTTGATCCTATGTATCTGAGGTACTGCTTGTTTTATTTAACTGGTTTTGAAACATGAGGAGACTGAAATTTTCCCCGTGGAGATAACTAAATTTCAAAGAAAAAAACATTCACAATGGAAATATTGATTCCTTTAAGGATTGCAGAAAGACATGTATTAAGAGCATGAAAGAGATAGTAGTTTTTTATTAATGAATAAAATCATGTGTTTAGATGCAATCATAAAAATATAATTTATTTAAGCACAGTAGGTTTTAACACAAATAGATCTATAGTTTGCAACAGTCTATCTAGAATTGTATGTAAAAGTTATCTGTTATCTTATCTGTTAAATGTATGCAGACATACATATCTATTTCCCGACCACAATTTACTTAAATGCAATGACAGATCATTGAGGAATGCATGTATGTTATTTTGTTCAGAATATCTTGGAAGTGTAACCTAATTCTTCTTCATTAGCAGAGGCAACATATTATGAAGACTTTAGTGAAGTGAAGGATTGTAGGATTACAGCTTTGGACTCAATTGTGTATGAAAATTAGCACATAGAGAAGGTCTGCAAAAAAAAGACACAAAGTTTCTGATCGACTTCATGGAATCTTGTGAACATAAATGCTAGGAAATGCACCTACTACTTAGTTAAGTGATCTACATACTCAAATTTTTTGGCAGATGTCCCCATTCTTTTAGTCAAGACGATTTAACGTTTGTTTGTAATCATGATTCATGTTTTCTTTGCCATTTCATCAAGCAGAATTTTTTACTGTCTTAAAGCACATTAGAATACTGCACTGGTTTCAGTGACATGCCCGTGTTACACATGCCTATGAGAAGAAACAAATCAAAATATTCCTAACAAAATAATTTCTGCTTCTGCCTTCTTCTGTAACCATTATTATTTTGTCTGAATCAACACCAAGAATTTGCTGCCAACTACTGCACTGATCAGTTTGCTGCAGCCTATTCACTTTTCAGTTCAAATAACTAAGAAGCCTTTGAGGACAGGGAAGAGAGTAGCCGCTTTATTTATATTGTTTCAAAATTCCAGCTTTGGTAAATTTGGACATCTACAGAGATGCTTTAGACTCCTTGTAAAATGTGACAAAATGAAACAATGTAATCTGCAAATTGGTTAAATATCTGAACGGTATAATGAATGTGACATAGGATTAGCCATGGAATTTCCCAGGAAAGAGAAGTGGGCACAGCTGCCTTTCACAAAAGCAAAGGCACCGTAATGAATCAAACTTCAACTGCTAATCCTAAACACGTCATATGCAGTTTAAGTACTTAGTACTCATTTTTAAAGTCAAGTCACAGTAAGACAGGTGCCAGAGAAATAGGAAAATGAAATGGAATGTAGGTGGGTATTAAGAGAGAGAAGTGACAGAACAACCCAAGGATAAAAAAATAAAAGGTAGTTTAGCTGTCAGTCAAAATTTCCTGTGAGATATTAACAAACTTAGAGATGATTACTTTCTAGTTGTTTGCTCTTTGTCCAATTTGTCTCAATTAAGTGTTTCTGAAAAAAATGTACAACACCCAAATTTGTATTTAGTGATATGAAAATTTATACTTAAGATCCTCTTTCCTTGCTCAGTCATGGACATAAAATATTACTGCTTTGCCATTCTCTGTCCACTTTTATACTTTTCAGGTAGAATTCTTCATGTATTTATAAAGGGGTAAAATTGCAAGAAAAAGAAATGGGAAGATTATTGACGACAGCAAGAAATTTAAAACACTTAGATTTAATTCTTGAAAAATGGGGTTTTGTGATAAACTTGGGGGTAATTTTGCTGTCACAGAATCAATCAGCAAAGTAAATAAAAGTTGAAATAAAGATAGAAAATTTAACAAATACATAGACATTTCACAAAAGCACATGGATAACTCTGGAGAGAAAGTAAAGGTATTTCTCAAGTAGATTTGATGTTAAAGTGGAGAGACATCAAACCGAACAAAACCCCAGCTCGGTTTAAGAACAGGAAAACTTTGAAAATGTTGTTCTGCATAGAAAGAGAAAAGTGTTAATTCTCTAAATAGCATTGTTTACAGAGAGTAAAAATATTCCAAACAGTAAAAGAAGGACTGTATGATACAGGACTGAAAAATTTCTTTGTTAGATACCTCTGCATTATCTGTAGACAATGTTGTAAAATTTGTATTCTTTCACGTCATGTCCAAGTCAGGATTAGTTGAGAAGACTTCCTCCAGAAGACATTGTGAGCTAGAACTAATGTAAGACAGTAACATTAATACCTGATCTGACAGGTCACATTTTCTTGAAAATAAAAACTCTACTTGTATGACAGTGTAGAAATGTGGGAAGAATCGTTTTCTACTCACATATGAATGATTCTAAGCACTTTTTAAAAAAGTTTGAATATTTTTGATGAATTCTTGGTTTTTATTTAAAAAATAAGTGTTTCATGTAATTTCATATATTATTGCATTTTTGTTCCCATTTGAAGTAGTAAGGAAGTCTTCTTTTCTTCTCCTACTAAGTGATATTCCTGAACTCACAGTAAAAAGGTATGATTTACTTTTTACATTTTGTCCAATTGTTTACATTCTCTGATTCTGTGTGAAGAGGTTGACCCAAGAAATGTTGATTCCCTGACAGAGAATTCCATCCTCTCCACTTATACTTGAAATTTTTGACTTCCTTGAATACAATCATATAATAAAGAAATGAACTTCTGCGCCCAATATTTAATTGAGACATTAACTGAACTTTTTTTTTTTTTTTCCTTTTTGGAAGACACTTTATTTCGTGATTCACTGATCCAAAATGAAAGTTTAATAAATTCATTACCTCTCTAGAGAAATTTATCTCTCCAAAGCTCAAATAACCAGTAGGTCATAAGGTCAAGTATATGAAAGTTATGTTCAGTGTTTTAGAACAAATCAAGTATGCAATAAGTGATTCCTGAGCTTTTGGGAATAAACTGTGAAACATTTCTCCGCAACCAAAAATAACACATTTCTCTAATTAGGCTGGTTAATGATGTTTACATTTGCATAATCACCACAATGCTTCCATTAATTTTTGCATGTTTCACATTTTTCCTTCCATTTAGCAATTTTTCACATTGTTTGTGGGGCAGTGTGGTGGATTAATCCTAGAATATTTGCATTTTTCTATAAATAGCATTTTGTATTGCTAAATAAATAGATAGTTGAGTGGGCGTTTTTTGCCTGTTTTGCTAATCATTTGAATATATATGTTTCTGTTACATTGTCTTTGTATGTTGAAAGAAATAGCTCCTAGGCCAGATTTATTAATCCTGTCAGAAACATGTGTGAGGAGACTTCATTAAATTAATACTTCTCTGTACACTGTTTTTTTCTTCAATAACATAGAAAAGTCATTGTACTTTTCACAAAACTTGGCCAACCTGATAAAATAGAGCATAGAAGAAAGAAGGAAAAAAGAAGTGTTCACTACACTTATTTGCAAAAAAAAAAAAAAAAAAAAAAAAAAAAAAAAAAAA